>VUJU01002330.1:0-38720 GCA_009835225.1 Aphis craccivora
GTAATATGTATGATGAGCTTGTTGCAACGTTCTACATTCGTCGTCTCGGAGAAATGCGCCGCCGACAGCAAAAATTATATAAACGATGTATCGGATCCATTTTATATTATTAGGAAAACATAGACTATACAAATATGCTGTACAAAATACACATATTAGGTATACTTGTGGCCTGTTGGCCTGTGGAAAATTTAAACATTATATACCCGTACTCATTGATTTTGCGGATGCTTGGGCGTGCGCGTTGGATAGGGTTTATCTCCTGTTGACTCAAAACTGATTATTTTTCATTTATACATATAATATAAGTATGTAACAAATAACGGAATTCATCAATTACAATTTCTTAATTTTATTAAGAAAACCTTTAAGAAGTCAAAGTTAAATTAAATTTATGTTACAGTGTCTCTATATCGTATTTTAAGATTATAAATTATAATCAAATGTTGATTATAACTTATAGTCCTTATAGACCTACGTTACTCTTACTTTACTTCATGAGCGTAGGTAGGAAATATTTTCGGAGGGGGTTTTGGTCTAGATATACATTAAATGTAATTCACATTATTTATCATAAAATTGTTTTATCTTAAATTTCGGGGGGTGTTTGAACACCCAAAACACCACCCTTATGTACGCCCATGCTTTACTTAGAAAAACCAGAGCACGTTCATAATAAGCGAGATATGTTTTTTTTCTCGAAAGGAATTTGTTTCCATGCCAATAAACTCCATACTGTTTTTATTTCTTGTTCTAATATCATAGTAGATATATAATGTATAATACCGTATGACGACATTACGAAATGTTTTTCTTCCGGTCTCCGGTGGTGATACGAGATGTTTGAATCGTTCGTGTACTTATCTGTGCAATAGACAGCAGTACCTATATAGCCATTGCGCGTAACTGTCGCTTATCTCGACTAATACACACAGTGTTGCGGTTATACTATATGTATAATTTTAGGATGTATTATTTTTTTTCTAATATTTGCATTCTCAATATATTATAATCGATTCGGTTCAGTGACTCTCTTTGACTTCAAATCGAGAGAAACCTTGAACATAGTGGCGGTGGTTTTTCTACAATATCGGTTACGACCGGTACCCGACCGGACTATTGCCGGCGCATTCCCGCGAGCGCTCCGCTCCAAGGGCACCTGCCGAGGCTTCTCCCTCTTTCAATCTCCGTCGACCGGTCGGTGGTGTTTTTGTCGTCCGCAACCAACAAATCCCCCAAAACCGTCGCGTGTAGTAAGTGTGTTATGTATAAGATATATTTATATGCACGTTTCCATAGCCGTTTCTCCCCTTTGTTAACCGTGCGTATTGATCATTCCCAGCCCCTGACGAATTCGCTATAGGTATATATAATAACAACTGCAGCAGCATCAGAAGCAACTATATAATATAATACGCGAGTGAAAAGCAGGAGAAAAAATCGAATCCGTCGGCAGCAGAGCCCTTTTTGCTTTTCCCTAAAGTCCGCGTCCAGTGTGTGTATGTGTATTTGTATTTGTGTGCGACACGTGCGATGACGTGGTATGGCCTTTGCTGCGTGGTTGCTGCTGCTGCAGAAAGGGTGGCAGTGGAAGTATATAGTAAGCTACGTATACTGCCTTTGCCGCCCTTGGTGGGCGCCACCCGCCCGGACCGAGGGGAAAGGGCAGTAATTTAAAATCCCACGGTAGTGGTGGCGGGCCGCGGCGTAATGATACGGTCGCCATGGTTACGGCCGAGGCAGATGGCCCGGCGACTCGACCCGAGACCGACGACGCCCCTGTTTCCTCTCGGTGGCTGTGTCCCACCCTTCCCGTTCTGCGATGCACCATCCCTCCGTAACGGGTCGTTTGTTGGCGGGGGTGGTGAAGTGTAGACTGCCTGAAGGGGATTAATAATTTTGCGAGCCCGGGAGATCGTTAAAAACACGATACGGTGTAGCCGTGACGCTCTTCGTATTTATATTTTATAAGTATTGTGTGTATATATAAATTTGTGGCCAGGCACTTAAATATATATTTCTTATTTGTATATTAAAAAATATAAAAGTAAAAAAGCCATTCCACTAGATATAGAGTCAGCAGAGATTATCGAAAAGGGTCAACTATATTTATACTTCCTGCTTTTTGTAATACGACTGTTTCATTTTTCTGCTCCAGATATTGTATTAATAATCATATTTTTTGATTGTTTAGAAATCAGTTTAATAATATAATCCCTATATCATTGGAATTTTTAACTTTGCAAACGTTTAATAAGTCCTCGAAAGATTGCCTATTCGATGTACGAAGCCTGGCCATAACTGCCATACAGAAGTGACAGTATGCCGCTGTCTGTGTACTAATCCCGGAAGTAATGACGATGACTGAGTCAGAGATGTGTGTCGCCATCATCGCGCGTTATATTTATATTGATTACACATGCACTGTATATTCTTTGTAATCTCATTGTTAAGATATTTAATTTTTATCTTTTTTTTACGAATTTATGAGTATACCTTTAAAATAACAGATTTTGAACAAAATCAGTTCAGGAGCTGGGTAATGAACACGACTTTTACCGTTTGGAAGGTTATTGACTGTTGTTTATCGTGTTATATCTACTTGCCTACGTCAAATTACGAGATTTTTTTATTAATCACGCCATAGTACAATATTTAAAATCGTATATGTGCTATGTATGCACACAATATAGTCGCGACGACCACGTTAAACGGTTTTATAATCATATATTTACATCACTTTTGGTTCATAATATTACAGTAAACGTAATTATAGTATGTGATAGAAAAAAATTACTTACCCATATATTTTTCTTAATTAAAGAGGTCTTTTAGATTTATTATTACTATATTATGCTTTGATTGAATCGTGCGACCATCGTTCATCATGATAGTGAATTTATTTGATAGTTAATTTTATAATTTATTCTATGTATGAATGCAAATTATGATTCAAATTAAAATATTAACTGGTAAATATTTATTTAAAGTAATTTAATGACTGACTACGCAGTACGATCTTGTTTCTAGTTATTTTGTCAACCGTTATTGTCGTTAATTTTGTATAATACACTAGTTAACTGAACGTCTATTCTCAAGAGGTGTACTTCGAGTTTCGTTGTATTAAAAATATTCAATTTGTATATTCTTACCGCCACGTTCAAATTCAAAAATAATTTGCACATATTTTATTGCTGAGAAACTCGTTGAGTCTGTCCATCCGTACCACAACGACGACTTATATTATACTCATTGACCATTGTGAACATCTTCGTATAGTCCGCGAAGCATTTATAATAATATATAATGTGACTCAGTTTCGGTAAACAATTAATAATAGTTATTTTTCAATATTTCTATGTCTAATCCGAGGTTTTAAAAATTATAAAGAAATTAAAATATGATTATTTCATCTTAAGCTCACATTTAAATACATAATGTATCTTACAGTCGTAATGATACACTTACGTAGATATTTTAATAAAACAAGGTCATCAATCTTGGCTTTGTAATTTTATCCGATTTTGTTCCATAAAAATTTAAATATTTAGTTTATTTTTTCATTTATGCATATGGCGCATTAATATTCGATATATTTTCAATCTGCAAGTTGATAACGGCCACATGCGCGTTTAAATGACGTTGCCTTTTCTTTCGTGTGCTCGCCTACCTCTGCGCTCTGCCCATTAGTACTCTCTCTCTCTCTCTCTCTCTCTCTCCTCCTTGTTTAATCATCATCAGTGAATTAACTCAAAAATTATTTGAATGATTTACACAAGTCTTCTCTCTCCTCGTGTCGTTGAAACACAAATAGATTTGGGCAATTAAAATGCGTGTTTGCGTCGCATATTGCACACACACACACAGTGGCTTATGTGCAGAGAACTCTGGCGGAAATTGAATTATTTTAACGTGTGCATCTGTGCATAATTTATATATATATATATATGTGNTGTGTGTGTGTGTGTGTGTGTATGGTACTAACTACAACTCTTATTAACTCTGCGAATATATTATGTATAAAATACACGTCCCGCATACAGTCCCTGGTAAACCGGACGCAACACTTATAGTCAACGACTACCCTTTAAAAATAATTTTCTACTGCCAATTGTTATTTCGTCTGCTTAGCGTAATGTGTACGCTTCTCACAGACGTCGACGTTTGTTTGTTTATTAAGCGATCGCTTAATATGTTGTCGTTGTATTATGCTTTAATATTAATTTTGATTGTATAATTTCGTCATTATGTTTTAATTTCTAATTAGTAGATTTTTGGAACATTTTTAATGTAAATTTAATATGATTATTTGAAATATGTGTTTACTTGTAAAAATCTACTTGGAACTTTGAAGGTATCTCATACTTATACATTTTGTTTGTTTATGATCGGACGTCCTTCGATTTTTTCGACATGCCCTCCCTTGTATATTGTGCTACATTATTGTGCTTGCATTAAATAGAGAGGGCGAGCTGTAGCTGTAGCTCGTGCGCGTTAGTAATCTCGCACTCTTACCCTCCCCCTAAAGAGTGGTGACAGTCATCACGTGGCAGTGATGTAGCATATAATACTGGGGTTCTTTAGACTATCGACACTGTCTTTTGAACCTCGTATATTTTTTTCTATATCGTGGCTACAAACAGATCGTATTTTTTTTGTCCATCACACGTATAATTAAAATAAACTGTACAGTGTCATATATATATATATAATATATATATATATTTATCTATTTTATTTGCGCATAATTGATAACTGCTATTTTGAACGTTCAAGTACGATTTTGGTCTTTTGTGTATACACATAAATATAATCTTGTCCATATTACGTCATTGTAACTTAAAAATCGATTCAAACGATTGTTGTGTTGAACTAAACATTTAATGTTTATATAGATATGCAATAATGGTACATTGTTTTAAAACGTTCTATGGATTTTTTTCCGCTCCCGTTCATTACACTGGATAACCGCCGTCGGCTGATAGCTTTCATATTATATATCTTTATCCCTCTCTCTTTTTGGTAAGTCGTCAGAGTATAATACCGTGCGTTCCCTTTGTATAAAACAGCTTAGCTCGTTTTGTCCTCCCGTTCAATATAGCCTACCAATATATATTTTGGCAACCAAATGTGCAACAAACTCTTCGCTCTGGCATTTATTTAACATAAGCTTTGGATAAGTCTTATTCGTCAATGACCTCCAAAAAAGTTTTAATTAAGTAAAATAATACCAATGCAGCCTCAAAGCTGCATTCGGTACACAGTGGAGGATGGCTACAATCATGCGTAGGAGAAGTAAAATATAACATCTTCACGAACCTATCTGATTGTTTTGTGGGACTGTGGGAGCTGAATAATTAGGGAGAAAATATCCAAGGGAACTGATTGTATTTATTTAATAATTATATATATATATATTATATAGTTAATTTTACCGCAAGACCATCGAAACACATAACATTTTTTAAGCGATTGATGTTTTTTTAACTATTCTAGTATAAATGTTGTATTATATAGCAGGTAATTTTACCTTCTCGTGCTCTTCGAAAAATATCGATCTGTTAGGTAGGGTGCACTGTAACTGCAGGATACTCTTTAGTAAAGTCTTTACTTAGATACTAATAATATTTAGACATTATGTTTCTTACTTTAAAATGTTTTTCTTTATATAGGTATCTACATTCTACACCCTTCATAAGACCGTTATTTTTTGTTTTAGACACTTGAAACTATTTTGATATATTTTAATGTGCAGCTCTGTTTTCTCAGTTTTGGTATAATATATTTTTGCTCGTGACCGTCATGTTGACATCTATACATAATGTTATTGTATCCAACATTGTGTATACGCATGTAGTCTATTGTATAATGTTGGTATATAATATATTTATCTATAACCTACACATAAATTAAGTCGTGCCCACTTATTATTTACTGCACCGAGAAAGTATTCATTTTAAACTCGTTAAATTGTATAGTTACTGTAAGTATAAATTTAAAATTTAACAAGCACACATTAACTAGCTTTTGAAGAATAAAATCACAATGTATCGTACTACATTATAATATTACTATTAGTGCTGTATACGATGTCTTTTACGATCTATAGTATTATCTGCTATTTTTTCTCTCGTATTTCATTGTTATTAATTTTTTTTTTTAACTCGTTTACTTTATCCTTGAATATATATTTAGATGAAAAGTATTATATTCATGCTTCGAAGATTTGTATTGGTTCTCATATAGTGTAGTAATCGTCAACGATTAAACGTGTATACTTTAAATAACACGATTATTTTAAATAAGAAAGTTTATGTTTTAAGAAAATATACGAGTTTCTTCGCGTGTTAATGATTAATATTAAATTCTATGATTATTCTTATTGTTTAAAAGCATTGAAGAATTTTGTTGTTGTTATTTTTTTAGTATTTTTTCCTTCGTGTTTTTCGATTATAACGTGATTACACAAATCGAGTGTGTGTATATAACGAGGTATATAGTATAGTATGTATAGATAATTTATTACTGGTGAACGTTGACAATACTTATCCGTCGTCAAGGATATATACTCGTTGCACGCGCTGCAGTTTCTATTGTGTTGCCTGCTCCTAGTTCGTCTTAAACTCCGAATTTTTAGCCGCTGCATTTTTGGAATTATTGCATTAATATATAAAATAATAGTTTTAAACGCTATCGTATTATTTTCTTTTATTACTTTCACAGTTTCACCTCCATTTTTGACGCATGATCCTTATAAACTAAATTTAATATAGTCGGTATATAGAGTTATGCTTATAATATGTACAATATCATTTAAATTATAATATATTATTATTTATTACATAGTTCAGTCATTAATTTTATTGCACTGCTTATATTAATGAGTACTCTCTACTCGTACACGGATATTGTGCAATAATTATATTATTGTTTGACACATATAGGATAAAATAAGTTTATAATATAGACTACTCGCGTCGTCGTTTTAATATAACGCTGTCCCCGGACAAGGTATGTCTGGTAATACGATCTTGATTAAATACCGACGTTGCGTCGTCGTAGACTTGACGCAGCAATCGATTAACCAAATAGCTCCGATGCGTTCAATTTTCGTGTTTACTTTAAGTCTTGATGAAAAATGGGGTCGTCACTACGGTATAAAATAGGTATTACATCTATATTCCGTTTAACAGCATTGTACGTATACCGTATATACATTATACTGTGGTCGTCGTCCCCGAGATTGGATACCCATCATGGTTGAGTAATAACTAATAATATTGTCGTCGATACTCTTTTCCCCCCATTTTTATTTTTAAAACGACAAAAAGATCCCTTAAAACACGTGGTGGTGGTGTCGTTCTATAAAAATCTATCCATCATTCTAAAAATACAGTCATCCTGTACCCAGTCCCCGCATTGTATACCATTTGTTGACATTATAATAGTGAACTAGACGTGGATAAGAAGAGCTTTGTTTCATAATAATTTTTTTATTTTTTATGTTTTATAAAAGCATCTTGACATACGAGGCGTATATCAATATTTCATCATATTATGTACGTCTATTATATCATCGTCATATTCATTTCCTTGACTTGTAGCATACTCGTAGATACGTGATAACCGAACTAATGCAGAGCGACTTGCACAAAATTATAGTGTCGCCACAGCAGCTGTCGCCGGACCACATAAAAGTTTTCCTCTACCAAATTCTTAGGGGTCTCAAGTATCTGCATTCTGCACGAATATTGCACAGAGACATCAAACCAGGAAATCTGCTCGTCAATAGTAATTGTATTCTAAAGGTGCGTATATATAATTAATAATTATATACCTTAAGTATTTAATATCATATAATATATTATATATTTAACTTTAATATAATATTATATTGATTCGTCATTCGTGATATGATAAAAGCATATTTCTTTAATAATTAGAGTTCACATTTAAGTCTAAATTTAATAATAATAATAATAATGATAATTTACATTTCTATTCAGAATACGGTTTATTAATTTCACGCCTAAATTCTACCGCCGTATGCATCACGTGATTAAATGGATGGTATTTCTTTTTTTTTTGTCGTAACTTAATTAAAATATATTAAAACAGTTTGCATGCAATAATAAAAAAAAACTGTTTGGAAATGCACTTGAAAATAAATTTCTAAATTTGCTGAAAAAATTTGAATAATTTTTTACACGTAGGTATAAAAATTATTTTTTATCACAACTATAATATTTTATATAACGCTATAACTACATACCTATTATACAGTTTTAAGTTTCTCTCTGTATCGTATTAGTCGATTCTGTTTTCTTTTTCTGTTTTTTGAAATTATACTTTGGTTGTATACGCCTGTATTGTTTCCAGATATTATTATAATGGAGAATATTTTAAAAGCATTTTGATGTACTCGTGATCATAAATCGTCAAAAACGATCAAAATCCGCAACAACTAACTACATTATAATATAATTATGTTATCATCAAATTTGAGCCCACCGAGAACGCCCCGTTGTTTTTGTTGAATTCACGATAAAACGTGTACCCTTTACATCGTTTGTTCATTTATCAATTTTGTAGATGATTTTTTTTTTTCAAACGCCGTAGTATCGTGTTTATGCAAAAATTAAATGAAAAAGCTAGTTAAAAACTGTCATTTATATTTTTTAACATAGTATATAACATTTATAATATAAATACGTCAATGCAACATATAATATTTTTCACATTTCCTGTGTTAGATATGTGACTTTGGTCTGGCCAGAGTAGAAGAACCGGACGAAACGAAACACATGACTCAAGAAGTGGTAACACAATATTATAGGGCGCCGGAAATATTGATGGGAGCCAAACACTACACATCGGCCATAGACGTGTGGAGCGTCGGTTGTATTTTCGCCGAACTCGTCACTCGGCGGATACTGTTCCAAGGCCAAGACACAGTTCAACAAGTAAGCAACTCAAATACCCCTAGTTAAGTGCACGTGGGTTTGGGAAATATGATAACCATTTTGGTGGTATAATATCTATTAATATATAGTATATAATCGTAAAATGTGTGCGCGCATACTTGACGACGTATGAATGATTATTATTTTTAATACATATTAACGTTACCTATAGTCTAACATATATGTATATGCTTGTCATTTTTATAGTTGGAGTTGATAACAGACTTGCTCGGTACTCCAACCATGGAAGACATGGCTCACGCGTGTCCAGCCGCTCGTTCCCATATGCTCATACGACGCATGAAGAAACCGTCCATGTCGCTATTGTACTCTCTGTCTTCGTTGATGACTCACGAGGCGGTTCACTTGATTTCCCAAATGCTAGTTTTCAACCCGGTAAGTGTTACATACGGCTCAAGTTAAGCCTTTGTAATAGCTTCTTTGCCATGTGCCGATAGATATATTTTCGTTTTCTCTTCATTAACTCCCGGTTTTGTCTTAACGTTGTATACAGGATAAACGGATGTCCGTTATGGATGCGCTGGTCCATCCTTACATAGACGAAGGTCGCCTGAGGTATCACAGCTGCATGTGCAAATGCTGTTTCACGGTACCATTGACGGGTCTCCGGCATTTCTGTATGGACTACGAACCGGTTGCGCCACAGACCTTCGACGACAAATGGGAGAAGAAAATGTCAAACGTACAACAAGTCAAAGGTACGAATGTATACCTAATATACAGGATTACTTTATTTATGTAGTTTTTAAACAAATAAATGTCAAGTTGACGAAATTTATATTCACGTTTTACTAAATCTTTATAATTTACAGAGGAACTTCACAAGTTTATCGGCGATCAGTTGAGCAGTCACCGTGTGCCATTGTGCATAAATCCCCAGTCGGCGGCATTTAAAAGTTTCTCAAGGTAAGGCTGTGAGAAACGTCCAACTCTTCTGAATCACCAAATAAACTACACCTCGACTAACTGGTACCTATATAATATATATATATATATATATATATATATTGTATACATAATGCATATATACATACATTTTAATAATATCTCCGCATAGCACGTACAATTAACTATTATCTTACAGAATAATATATACATTTATGTATAAATGTATTATAGGTATGTCGCCATTTCGGCATGAAACTTATCCAAATGTACTTGTGTTTTATTTCTATTTTTATTTAATATTTTTGGCAAAAAATTTTTAATCGGTTTGTGAATGTGCACAAACGTGACTCTATCGTTTTGATTTTGAATAATGTTGTTAGATACAACATAGGTATATGTGAGAAAATACGTTTCGTTGTTATTAGTTTACGGTTAGATACTTGATAATATTGTACGGTTGCGCAGTTATAGTAAATTCAACGTTAGCATTTAAAATTGTTTGAAAAAAAAATGCTATTTTTAAACATGACGAATTTTACATTGTACATTGTTTTTGAAGCGTACCAATGTAATTGGATTAAACTAAAAATTTGAATAAATTGCAGGTTTTTTTTTACATTAAATAAGTATTATTTCTATATTTCTATTGTTTGTTCCAATGAAATATCTTTTCGAATAAATAAGAGGGAAATATATCAATCTTCTTATTGCTTTTTCAATAATCTTTTTTTTATGTAAAAAAAACATATTAGAATATATTTTAATGTGTAGGTACTAGTAAAGAACAAAAAAAAAAAATGTTTTTATACCAATTTGATTAGAGTCCGAATCGTATGATTTCAAAGAATCTACCTATTATCTAAATAAAATTTGCTACGATTTCTTTTATTAACAACATTATACATATAATACTCAAATAAAGCATCTATTTTCTCAACCTATTTAAAAATGTACAAAATTATTTTCATAGAAAATTCGAATGGCCAAAATAAAAACAAGATATTATATACAATTTTCTTGCTTATAATAATTATAATATATCGTAAATAGTGATGAGAAACGTTAATTTTTGACTAAATGCTTAACTATTATTATTTCACCCAACAAAAAAATTTGGTATACCTATGTAATTTAAACTCTTATATTGAAATTGAATACTTAAAATTTTCAACAATATCAATGTAATCCATAACACGATTTTTTCGCCATTTCCGAATAACATATGTTGATAGTAAAATATATTTCCATATATTTGTCGGTGATAAATATTAATTTTATAAATGTGTGTGTGTGTGTATATACGTATAATATATTGTGCATGTATTTTGTGATGACAGCTGCAGTTAAATATTGTGTTGTTAGACTGAATATGTCGTTATAGTGTGGTATCGATTTGTTTCATTTATTGTCCCCGCCCTCAGTGTTTTTTAAAATGATAACGCCCCCCCCCCCTACCCGTTGCACCATTTGTATGGTTTCCGGATGATATACTGGTTATAGTGTCAATGTCTTCTAATAGATAACATAATATTATGTTGTATGGCAATATTGTGGTCTGTGCAGTAAAATTTAAGAATACAAATATATAATGCTATAACTCTCAGAGATTTCCTGCTATCTGCAAGAGGTTTTTAATTTTAACGATTTGCGTTTTATGTATAAAAATTATGCCCCTCAATCATATTTAGTCGTATTTATTATTAATACTATCTAACGGAGTAAAATTAGTTAACATACCACAATAATGTTCAAACATGTTATAATAATTGATTTTTTCGTGTTACAGTGATGTTTGATCGGAGCAGACTGCCTCAATTCCTTATATTTATGTGTATTTACATTGTATATATATATATTATATTAACGTGATAACCGGATCTCAAATTGGGCCCCCCGAGACCGAGACTGAATGAATATAACACAATGAAATCGAGACAAGAAGATTAAACATAAAAAAAAAAAAATTGTACATAATTCTGAATTTTTATTTCTTTCTTTTTATTGTATGTGTGAGCAAATGCTTGATTTTTACTTATTTAGACGATTGAAAGCTCAGTGTCCCAACTTTTATTATTATTATTATTTTTTTTTTTTTTTAGTACGCTTATTTTCTTATAATTATGATTTTTTTTTTTTAATTATTATTTTTTTTTTTTTTTTACCGACGATAAAACACCGTTTTTCTCCGATTCTCGATGTTTACCAATATTACATAATAACTTCTATGTTTATGATTATGAAAAAATATAAATAATACTCGTATTTTAAACCTTATTCCTCCGGTAATGATATTAAAAGCATACGCACATGGTGAACGTTATCGGCTTAAAAACCTAACATCAGTTTTAAACGGTTATTCAATATTGTAATGTATCGGAAAGACGTGTTTTTTTATTTTTTAATTATGTACAATATATTAACGCGGTAAAAGACGAATACGACAACGCGGTCATGCGCGTGGAAAATACTTTTTTGTAAATAACGTACCTAAGTGATTTTTATTTTTTTCGTAATGTAAATAATTATTTGTACATTTTAAATGTGTATAATAATATGTATGTGAATCGCACTTAATTGTCATGTACTTTTTCGCGAACCCGAAAAACGACCACGCTGTATCTATAGAAATAATGTCACAATTTTAATTTTTTCTCCTCCATCCATCGATGTAATGTTCAATCGACGTAATAATATACATTATTTTGTATTCAAAATACGCCTAATAACACAAAATGCATACATTCAGAGTGTTATAGTTTTTAAGTAATCATCTGTACGGGTCGAATTATAATATAATATATTTTAACAACATATATATTTTATTATATAATTTCACAGATTTTTAAAACATGATATTTGTAATAGCTGTGTGAATTATTATCATTATATTTTTTTCTTTTTTTTTTTTTTTTTTTTTTGTTAACAAATAGAGCGGGTGATTTATTAAATTTTAATAATATATTTCTGTTTTTGTTTCTTCAACGATATTATTTTACGTATATCCTTGTAAACTTATTTGCAAAATCCATAATATTGTTAAGTATATTATTTATTATATACTCGTATAGTAAAACTGCAACTAAATAACTACAACAACGCGACTTCAACCTAACGTCATTTTTAGTCATGCTTTTATAATAAGTACACTTGCTTTAGAAGAATTCTACTACGGTCGTCGCAGCCGATCTCTACTATATAATTATGCTTATTATAATATATTTTTATACACATTCCCAACGATCGAACGGCTTCTTTAGTGGCTATTTCATATGAAACTATTTTTTTTATATATACAATTTCACGAAAGCTACTTTCTTGTATACAAAATGAAGCCGTACCCTTATAATAAAATACCAACACCGCACGAGATTGTTCGACCGTTATTCTCCTCAGTTAACATTTTTTCGGCTTTTGGTATTTCATTCGTATATATAATAGCATACCAGATGATCGTGCGGTTTTATCATGCGTTATTCTCAGTCTTTCGACTCGATATGTGGAAACCAGCACTGCTGCTGGTGAAAATTCTATGTAGAAGTATTTAAATATTTATATGCCAATAAGGTGATATTATGAAATATTTTTTTATTTAGAGTGCGGAGTAGAATTCAAAATATCGATGTCTATATTAACTGTGTTTTTTAAAACAAATAAGAGTTTCGAGATAATTTATATTGGTGCTATAAATACAACAGCTAATGCGCCTATAAATATATTATCATACTTATGCGTTAAAAAAAAGTACATTTTATATGTGCTAATATAGTATACATTAATACATATATATGTACGCCGTATAAACGTGCCACTTTTTCATATTTTACCGTAAGTCGTAGATTCTAGGTGATAACTTAGTCGGAACAACAATAGTACCCATGTGTTACCTATTGATGAATAGTCGGCATAATTTTCAAAGTGCACACTTTCACTCGGGTTGAACAATTGGTGATCGCCGGTCGGTATACGGAAAACAGTCGAAAGGTCAAATCTGGCCCGCTCAAAATGCGTGGTATTGTAACTATACAGTGACTACCCCGCTGAAAAACCGAAACTAATCGCCAGCAGCATAATCCGTACTCGATCGTGTATAAATAGATCTATTCGTACGGACTATAAGTACGTGTTTTGGTGATTTATACAGACTACAGAGGGATTCTTTTGACAGTGGACATTCACTGTTTCGAAAAAGATATCTCATGTCGATTGTGTATTAGGAAAAAATTAATTAACTATTACGTACATTTATATTTAAGATCAATTTTTTCAAATTCGTTAAGTTAAGCACAACAGTCAGTATAAAGTATAAAAATAATTATTTAAGAAAAAAAGACGAAAAAATTAATTTTAACTTCTATTGAATCATAGTCGCCGCTATTATACCTATTTTGTTCACATTGAAATATTGGATAATTAATTACGTATTATTCGGTCGATCCTCCGCTCCCCGTTGCGAATTCGTTTGCTGGAATTTATCTCCGGATCTATACCTATTATATTAATATACATAATACTACGCTATACTGTATAGTATATATAGTATAATATTACTATACGACGGTGATGAAATAATTAATTCTTCTGGTGGTTAACATGGTAATTAACGGTTGTAACCTTTTTTCACTGTTTAATGTGAAGTACTGTTCTAGAGGGTGAAGGGGAGATAGTTAACCTTAATAAGCATACAAGGATAACACATTTTGTCTGATTTCGTACAAACGTAGGTAATGCGCGTTTCATTGTATTGCAATAATTCAAAATATCGTATTATATTTTATTTTATGACATATATTTCTATGGAATTATCATTTTGATTTATATGTATTTCACTGTATGCACTCTCATTATTTTATTCTTCGGTTCGATATTATGTCTTCGTCAAATCACCATCACTAGTCACTACAGTTGGGTTTTTAACACGTTCGTATCCATATCACTCGTCATTGTATGATAACAACAATACAACGAATGACAACCGTGTGTATAACAGTAATTTTTTCGATAATGTCCATTCGTCGGGATACTCTGCTCGTATTTACTATTTAGATCAGAATGATCATATCTATATTGTTGCGCATACTATAACCGGCGTAAGAGCATACAATAGCTTTTTTTATCATCTGTAAAGGTATTAAATTATTATGAATACCGAAACTGTGTTAAAGATAAATAATAATAATAACTTGTTAAATCCATAATAATATTTGAAGTTTAAATTTACGATTATTACGATCACCACACGGCGTCGAAGATAGGCTGTCGGAAGTACACCACAGTCGCCGGTCCATTTATCCAAGAATCCATAATTATTTCGTTTGATACATTTCAATCATAAAACTATATTTTTACGCCATTGTTATTGATAAAAACCAAAGACTCCTATGCTACC
This sequence comes from Aphis craccivora, assembly GCA_009835225.1. NCBI lineage: Eukaryota > Metazoa > Arthropoda > Insecta > Hemiptera > Aphididae > Aphis > Aphis craccivora. Next base: position 15,259 of record VUJU01002330.1, read on the forward strand.
TAGTTATTCGTTTCAACAAAAAAGTTGTAAAAAATAGCTAAATTTGTGTTAGCGAGAAGTCATACGCTCGCGGTTATTAATAGCTACTTTATAGTTATATATAAAAGGAAAACGTAACCGACTGACTGATCTATCAACGCACAGCTCAAATCACTGGACGGATCGGCCTGAAATTTGGCATATATATAGGAATATCTGTTATGGCGTAGGCATCTTCTACAAGAACAGATTTTCGAAAATTCAACTCCTTAATGGGTAAAATAGGAATTTGAAATTTGTAGGAAACCTGGTCGGTAAGAGAAAGAAAGGTAAAATAAAATCTAATCCGGAGAACGCTAGATAATAATTATATATTTTGAATTCCGAATTCATAAATCTATATGCAGTAAAACTGTCCCTAAAGGACGCCTCCCAATAGTGGACGTATTTTAGGAACTGGGACATTTTCAATATTTTTTCAATGAAAAAGTCTCCGAGTAGCGGGAATCGTTATTAATCTTGATTTAAAAAATAAAGATAAAACGCCGAAACGGTAACAGTATGAAACCTATAAGAACCTATAGTTTTGCTAGTATTTTTATCCTGCACACACAGTCAATTGTCTAATGCTGCGATGATAATAATTACAATCGGGTCGTGCTATTAGCCTATATAAACTATAATTCATGATAGATACAAACCGAAATACCGAATGTTTCGACTTCAGACGTGTGCATAGAATTGCCAGCAAAAAGTCTCGCGGTGCAGGTGCACTTATATATAATACACGATAATATGTAGAACACGAGTTTAGTTTTTAGATAAAGAACGTACGTACATTTTGTAGCAGATGACGGACACGTTAGCAGGTGTGAATAAAAGGCGAACACCGCTGACATCCTGTATGTAATAGTGAGCGATATACGTATACGTACGATGAAAAGTATGCGATTTTATTTATACCAACCAACAGGTGGACCAGTGTGTGTGCCAGCCAATAATGCAGCGATTGAAAACGGCTACACTACACCAGCCCGTCACCGTAAATTCCACTAAACGTTTATACGCGAATCTTGGGTATGTAATATTATGTATACAATTTTTATAATAATCATCGATGCCTGGCGGAACGTAATACAAAATACTGTCGTGTACCTATAGTACCTGCGCCGTTTAATCGTACCTATATAAAATAAGATAATACGGACGGCGCAGTACGTATAGTATGTTAATTAATTGGAAAATCAGTAACCTTGTGGTTCGTGATATTTTGCGAGTATTTAAGTGCAATATAAAAATATAATAATAGTACAATAGTACATATTATCACTAATTTCCTCAATCACTTTACTGTGATTTACAATAATGACAAAAACATTTTTTGTTAATTGTTTAAATACATAGTATTGCGTACTATATATTATCTGTACAGTGAATATGTTCGGTATTCAACCAGAAATTTAAAAAAAGTAAAATTTTATCATCAAATTGATGTCATAGAATAACAATAAATTATTTCTTCATAATAATGTATAAATATTACACTATAATCCGCCTATCACGCACTACAGTGTACGCGTGACAATAAGGCACTGCAGTGACTACATACAATTTTATTCTTAATAAACCATTTGATTTTTCTGCTGCAGATACTGAGTTGCAAAGTGCGCATTGTCATAGAAGCGTACGTATTCTAACGTAGAGGGATAATTATTGTTTTATAAATCGTTATTATTTTTGGTGTACTTTATATATTTATCTTCGTAAAAGTTTAAACTTTAAAGTAGTCGATCTATCTAATATTTTGGTAGAAGAGTAGTCATTGTAGGGGAGGGGAGTGCAGTGTGTGCGACATTGATAATTGATCTTCTATATCTATGATATTAATGTTCTATAATACACTGCCATAATTAACTTACATATATACACGCATATACACGCCCTATATTAATATGTATTCAAATAATGTCTCATATAATAATTGTGAATATTATTTTTGAAATATAAGTACCTACTTACATTTTTTTTTGTAGATAATGCGTTATCAATCATGATAATATATCAAATTATGTAACATTATCTTGTTTACAACTGTTGTGTGGTGTAACGTAGCTTGCTGTTGCTCGTTAGCTTTTGATTCTTTCAATTGCTAGTTATTTTAAAAGTGCATTAGTCGATAAAAAAAAAAAAAAAATCTGAAATTACGCCCACGCAGGACCATCAGCAACAGGTGGTGCGGAGAACGCGTAGTGCGTTCATCGGACGAATCATATTTTGTCATTCGCACGACAGCACGATGCGCGCGTATTACATAATGTCATTATTTATTACCAATAGTATAAAATATTGTTATAATCATTGTTATCACACAAAACGCGTATACGACTGCGGTCGAACACTCGGAAGAGATATAAGTAGGTATTATACATGCATTAATTTATCACGTTTGGTTTTTTTTTCTTAAAAACATAACTATCGTGTAGTGGCAATAAATATGGGTTTATAGTATCTATATACGTATATATACTGCAGCAGTACTCATCGTTTACTAAAACACAGTATTAAGCGGTGATATAATAGCAATTACAAATAATAACTTTTCATAAACGACTGCGGTGTTGCAGAGAACACGGCTACAGTTGTTCTAGTGTTGTGTAACATTGATTCGCGGACGCTTCGGCACGCTATTCGACGATATAACATAATAAAATAGCCCATAAGGTATCCCACATCCGTTATATACCTATGCACCGCTCGTGTACCTACGTTGGCATCGCGTTGCGTACAATACGTCTTCTAGCTGTGTAACGGTACATCTAACATAATATATTGTATTTCCTATTAAAATATCTATAGGCACACGCGTGTGTGTCGTTAATTTTTAATTATATATACATATAATGTATACTACTTCCGAGGTCCCTGCAGCGCGATGTACATATATTACACATTATACATATACCCATAACACTATCTACACGATGAGGCGAGTTTAAAGGTTATTGATTGTTCGTGAGCGATATAATATAGTAATACATATTATTATGTATTTCGAGTCTCGACGATATTATATTATATATACAAACGCGCCGTATCGTACAAGTTGTAGTAAATATTATAATATACGCGTCTATACGCCTATTTTACGCCGGCTATATATACAATATTATTGTAATACGTGTACGGAAAATCGTAAAAATAACATTTCGATGTTTCGGTGGCAGGTGATTGTTCCCGACACGAGTTTGCTGTTCGGTGTTCGTGATTTGCAGACGCAATATAATATACATATTAATATGTAACGAGTAAACAGCTAAAACGATGACGACAAAAACAGTTAGGTTAACATGTGATATAAGGTACACAGAATGAACTAGTGTGAAACGGTAGTATTTATTTTAGAAAATAAAAATCATTCGTCGTTCAGTATAGGTCATAGTATATATAATATACTTATTTGATCAAATTAAATTAAAAATATAAAAATTGAGTTGTGAAAAGTAATTAAGTAAATAATATTTTATGTACTCATAGTTACTGCAGGGCTTCGAGTTTCTATCAACAATATTTTGAAATTATTTACAAAAAAACTAAAATTATCATTTTAATTTTAAATATTCAATTTCATCAAGATTTGTACTTGAAATACGAAAAAAAAAAAAAAAATATTAATTTGTGATGTTGAGATTTTTCAAGTTTCGATAAGAACAACTTATGAGAAACTATGTATAAAATTCTCAAGCCATAGCTTTTAAATGTAAATTTTGATATATTTTGAATAATAAAATAATTTGAAAAAAACTTTTATGATTATTTCGAAATTTATCATTATTTGTACAGCAAACGCTAAACGTACCCGAGAAAAAATTATGACCTTTTTTTATTATTTTTAAATAACTACCTATTTGAATAACTTAATAATATGATAAACCTTATCTATTATATGATGTTTTCAAACTTTTTGGCTGATTATAAAATAAAAAAGATTTATAAAATATTTTATTAAAAAATGCATATAAATTATAAATAATTTAAAACATTCAATATATATGTATATAATAAATATAGTCTAAATATTTTTAAATTATGTTGTTTATACTCATCATTACTGGCATTATTATTATATACTATGGAACTATTAGAATACATTTTAACCAGTATTTTCGTCGCGACCGTCGCGTTTTTCAAATAAATAAAAATCATATTTTGCTTTTTAAAGACATATAATATATAATACATTTAGTTGTTCATTTGTAACACACTTTATGTATGCTTATCTAGTATTTATTGCACTAGTTAAAATATTATAAGGTAAAATAAATACAGTAGGTAAATTTGTTTATACACTAACGCTAAGGTTTACATAGTGTACTCTTTGTACACAGTAAATTAAAAGCCCCTTTTTATGTCGATTTTATAACATAATTATTTCTGTTAATTTTAAAATAATATGCAAATTTTAAAACTTGAAAAAAAAAGCTTGCAATTTAAAAAAGAATAAGAACGAGTTAATTTTAAAAGTTATTATGTTAGTAAACAATAAAACAAATGACCTATTGGTAAAGTTTCGTGCACGAGTTTTAGATACATTACACGATACTTATATAATTACTATATTGTATTATTAAAATACTTAATATTATATTACTATATATGAATCCTATTGCAAGTAGGGTGTTATTTTCCCAAGTCCTTAGAAGTCGTCGGGGAATAGTAACGTAAACACTGTCTGGTACCGGTCTCACACAACTCTTCCGAATCATTGTCTAAAACGCATAATTAAAAAGATGATAATTAATTAATTACTACAATACTATATCATAGAATATTGCAAGTTAATACGCATTTCTTTATTAGTTGAAGAGTTAATTTAAGGGTGAAACCTAAGGGATTAGATTAGAACACTTATTGAAGATTGATTATTCATAACATTATTACTTTAAATAATATTATTTGGTGCTTATTTTATGATTTTTAGTCTTCATAAAAATTAATAAAACTCGCTACTTTATTCTCTAATATTTGTATGTGAATCTAATAAAATTATAAAATTATACTCTCTATTGTCTGATTACGTCGTATACTTTTATAGGTTGATTAAAGGTTAGATTTTCCTGCAGCTGCAGCATTTAAACATAAAATTTGGTCTAGGTACGTCTAGACGCGGAGTGAGGGCAAGGTGGTCGAGTTGTTTAACTATTCGGTGCGTCTTAACGTTAAAAAGAAACCATAATATAATAGTACAATTTATAAATTTGAATAAATATCATAGAAGATATTATGTGACTCAATTATTTATTCGAACGACCTATTATCATTATTATAAACAATTTATATGATATGATTTAACAAAATACAATGTTCTTTATTTCAAACTATAATAGTGATCCATCCCCCTCCTCCGCAAAGTTAGACCTAACCTATAACCACCCGAAGATAAGCTCCTGACGTAACATACATATTGCCGCATACTACCTATCGCACATCTCATATTATCATAACCGTCAGCTTGTGCATCAGCTCTCCTTATACCCGCGCGAATGCAACCCGCGAAACTTGTAAAGACGATCAGTACGCGAACGTCGCGAGAGAACGGTTAAAAACAATACAATATCGGAGATGCAGCAGTCAGAGAAATGACGAAAAAAATATTCATTGGGGCGATGGTATCGCTAAACGTTGCAGTAATACCTATAAACATTCCTTTGATGTTTGTAACCGGCGGAAATAACGTGACTTATAGCGGTGAAGAGTACCTACTATATTATGAATTGCATAATCGATAAAACTGTAAATAGTATATTATTTTACAGTCATCTACCTATATACATACGAACAAATGTATTTGACTTATTATTATTATTTATTATCATTATCTTACACCATTTAACCGTTATTAATGTTATTATAATATGATACTACTACTATAGTATGTGAGGAGAAATAAACTACTAATGATAGAAACACGTCTGGTAGCGTCATGGACTATGGTGTTGTAGCAGGTAATATAATATATATATATATATGATTTCTCAACACTTATTAAATTTATAATGTTTGTAGTGTTTGTACGTTGAAACGATGCACGTGGAGCTAAATTATTCCTCGAAAAACACATTGTTTAAAGCCAATAAAAAAGAAAATAAATTGACAAAAAGTATTAAGGTTTAAAATACCTACTACTCACTACATTATTTTGGGAGGTTATTTGTTTATACGTTCTAATTTTAATTTTAGCATGTAGATGAAATAATTTTTTATATTGAATATGGCTTCGTACCAAGCTCAAAAAAATATACGTATACAATTCTACACAATATACTGTCTTAATACCGACAACGAGTTGTCGATACACAATATGAATATTTGCATTAATTATTATTATATGTTATATGATGGTGAACCATGCACAATGATGGAACGTATAGTTTTTTGAAATGGACAGATGTATAAAATATAAGATACAATACTCACGGTTGAGAAAATGCTTAGTGAACAACAGTTTATCGTCTTTAATTTCTATCCTTTGCTGCGCTGCTGGGCTGTAAAACGGTCTTTTATCAGGAATTTTCACCGAAACGTCTGATACTGCTACGGAAAGCTTTCCGGGATTTAGATCCCGTAACCGAAGCGAAGTTTTTGTTGCTCGAAAATACTTGTCTAGGGTCGTTTTACCGCCAAGATTGCATCTGGAAGTCCTGACCGTTGGTGCTTCGATAACTCCAAATACCGGCTTCGTTTGCTGCGCACTACTACTATCGACTGGAATAGAGGTATTTGCTGAGTATTTCCTGCAACGAAATTCAGCTACTTCGGGCAGATTTTCCGTGTCTCGATGAACTCGAAAATCAGACGGAGCCTTCAAGTTGTTTTCTATTAGGCGAGACAATCGACCTACGACCACATCTGGAATTACAGGTTCGATATTTACTGTCGAGAAACTCTGTTCAGATATCCGTTCAAATGCAACATCCAACTGACTTTTCGTCGTCGTTGTCGTTCTCGATATCCTAAAACCAATATAAATTTAATGTAACAATTTCGTTGATTAGACCTGTAACATCTAATAATATCTATTGTATATCTCATTAGGTATTATTTAGTTTAGAATATTTAAATTTTCCAACAAAAATAATCTTTGGTGACATTATTTTTATTCATTCTTTCTATGCATAAATTAATTAGGAAATGCTCTCTGAGTGCTTTGAAATACACAGTAAATTCAGATTAACTCATTCCTTAAATCATGCATTGAATTTAAACACCACTATTTTGTATTTTTAAAATTTTTTTATGTGTATAATATATTTTCGGACAATATTGAAATATTATACCTTGAAGAGAACAAACAGCGATTTTTATTTGTACTATGTAAGTCAGTAAAATGTCTCTGTTTTGTATCAAATACTGAGGATGAGTTTTCATGTTTACTCTTGATTTGATATTTTTGTAGAACATCAAACGAAAGGCGTTTTTTTGTACAGCTGAGCAATGATTAAATAAAATATGTTATTGCAAACAAGAATCATATTTATTTATTATTTTTGTGAGTTCAAAATTAATAATAATATTCTTACTATTTCTTCAGTTTATAAGGGTTGATGTTTTCTTTGTTTGCCAATAATTGATCTGCTAGATGATAACATTTAAACTTATAAGTTATTTATGAAACTTAAGACATTAATAGTAACAATATAGCTGTATAGGTATTTATTATCACGATATCCACCGCGAGCATTTGATAAATGTACACATTTTTCTATATACCGTATTTTTTAATCTCATATATTTAATATATTGTAGAAAAGAACTGTGTAATTACCTCCTCTGTATCGATTTATATTTTCACATGTGATTTGATTAAATTCTGGAAGACGCACACCTACCATCGATTTAACGTCGTCCACTTTTTCTACTATTGTCGAGTTATTATTATATTCTAATTTCTCATTTGAATAACTGTCTTCTATTGAGTATCTCGTTTGCGTGCTAAAAATATATGTAACTAAAAATACACTGTGCCTCATATATTATAATACAATTTTTTGAAAATTTTATAAACGTTAAATTTCCATAGGGCATTATAGGTACACAATTTCATAAAAAATCATAAATCAAGAATTATTAACGATTTCTATAAATGGTACACTATAAAGACTAAATTGTTAGTGTTATATAATTAAATACATGTACCAGGTACCTTTTATATTTAGTATATATTATTACATACTTATATTACTGTTCCGTAATGAAACGAATAAACTGTTTTGATATTTTGTTCTATGATACTCTATGTTATAAGAAAATTGTTTAAAATAATTACAATTATAATCGCTATGCACTATAATATAATATGTTTATAATAGCATTACATAAAATACATTAATTTTGTTTTATACAAACTGTAAACAAAACCTATATTAATATATTATTTTATATATATACTAAATATAGGTGTGGATAAATTTATCGAATATTCTATAGCAGTGGCAAATATCAAAATTCGATAAAATACTAACGTTATACCAACATAAGTAACCGAAAAATTATAATAATAATAATAATTAATAATACATACGGTTCAATAACTTCAGTCATAATTTTGTTTTTAAAATTATTATTTGTTTGAATTATACCTAAACATAAGACTATTGTTTAGCGTGTTTAAATTAATTTATACGCACAGTTTTCAGTAAACAATTCCAACAGTTGGATATCATTAATTAAAAACAACTCACTTTCTCTGATACGATATTTCTCTATCGCCGAATCAAATGCCTTAGAGATGACATGATTATTATCTTCGGGTACGAATAAATCGCCGAATACGTCGTCATTTTTTAACCTTTTGATATACAATAATACGCTTTATACAACAGTGTTTAATTATATAATAGTAAGTAGGTGTATAACACAATATTTGAATACTTAAAACTTACTCATCGTAACAAAAATAATTATTTGAATCGTCTTTGTCAAATTTAAAATATTCATTTGACTGACCTATTGCAATAATAAATTAATAACAGCGTAGAGCAACAATCTTATTATTGAATTTAAAGATTTTAAAATATTAACCGATAATAATTTAAGCATCTTACCACTGTTTTGGAAATAAGTTTTTGTTTTAAACATTTCGCCCATAATTCTCCGTGTTGCAACACTACTTTCATTGGTCCAACGCTTTACATCAGTACTTAAATCCTCTTCCACACACAATTTATTCATGACTTTAGGGTCTTGATCTTTCGAGGTAATATTATGTAAATATTTTTTAATATTTAACTGTGTTTTGTTTTTATTGCCTTGTTTCTCTACTTTCGAAGTTCGCTTCTTAAAACATATACAACGATAATTCAATAAATATAAAAAAACAACACCTATATGATATTATATAGATACTTATTCACACAAAAAATATATTACTGAATTAGTACAATACTTTTTTTGGTGGAGGAGAGAGGAAATTTTTCAACGGTGATTCGTCATTACAATTTTCTTCACTCATTGATTCTTTGACATGTTCTTCGTGATTGCTTGGTTTGAACTTAATCTCAATATCAATTCCTACTACAAAAATATATAGGATTATTAAATATATATAATATGTATATTTAATTTTTTAAACTTACCCCAATAGTCACTTATTACACAAATAGTAATTTCGTAGTTGAGTTTATCCGAAAAAAAATTATCTTGTAATGTTGTAGTCATATTTATGACTCCCCCTTGTTCCAAAAATTGTTCATTACTAGAAAATATGAAAATTTATGATGATATTTTATAATTATGGTTTATGATATTATTTGTAATACCATTAGTATCTATTTATTATATTTATATTAATAATATTATACTACCGTATTCGTTGAACTTTTAGCAGACGATTTTCAGAATCACCCACTAAAACCGATACAGTTTGAAATAGTGCGTTTGACGAAATATTATCGTGGTTAATTAAAATGAGTGTTACGGTAACTAATTCTGAAAATTCATCAAAATTTGTACGCACTTTATACATTGGAATTTGTCGAATAAAGTTGTGTATATGGTTTCCAAATGGCGGCTGTCGCTTAAGGAACTGGGAAAATAGTAAAATTTATAATCGTTATTCATTATAATATACATGTCAAATACTCGTTTGATGTAAATTTTTTATTTTTTTTTTGTATATTTTAGTTAAAAAGTATTTACACTGATTCAATAGAAAAAGCCATTATTTTTTACGCATTTAGTTATACACTTACAATGTCATCTAAATAATAAAGTTGTTGGTTATAAACGAGCTTAGAAGGTACGATTATAAAATACAAATATTTTTTAATCGGTTTATGAGGATTATTTATTACCTATTTATTTTGTAATATTGATTTATTTTTAAAATGTATATACATTCATTTTTCCTCTGTTATTAGTTTATTACATTACTTTTACGCAGTTTTAAATGTTTAAATTCTTAAAATGATCATAAAAAGTATTTACTACATTTCGGTTTGTGGATATTGATTAGTATTATGATGAAAATCAACACACACTGTATGGTAATTAAATAATTAATTATTGTTCATTATTCTTTTAAGTTTTAAAATTAATTTTGTCATTTTTCATTTAACCTATACTATACAAGTGGTTTGACTCTTAGGTCAAGGATAATAAAATAAAAAAGAAGCGTCCTATTTGTGTAGTGTCATCGTCACAACTTCTATGCCCATTTATGGGTCTATATAATATAAACGGAAAAGTTACTATAGTTTATAAGTACCTATAGTATAAAAATCATATTCATTAATAAACTAGCTGAAGGATGTAAATAAATAGTTAAAAAATACATGATTACTAATATTTTCTGATATGTTATTTATTCACATAAAAATTCATTATGAAATATAAAAGGTATTAACAAAATATTAATAATATTAATTTTATAAAAATTGTATTCATTTATTTATTTGATTATTTGAAATTAAAATATTTTATTTTACCCGTTCTAAATCTCTAGGATCTGTATCTCTAATTGATTTCAATGTTGTTTTTCCATTTAAGACAAAATTTCGTGATAATACTTGTCCTACTCTTGGTATAAGTTTTGAAACAAACTTTGATTGTTCCCATAATTTTGTTGTTACGCATTTTGCCAAAATGCACGCGACTCGAGCAATCTCGAATTTTCTACCTTGGAACATGATTTCTCTTAAAGCTAAAACATAAATATCTCAGTTACAATTAATATAGAGACCATACACTGCAGCCTATACCTTTAGTCAATCGTGTAGAAATTAAAATTATTTTATTCGCGTCTTGTGCTAGTGAACTGTCCGTAATTTTTAACGTCCCCAAAGTCGCTTGCAAAAGACTTTTAAGGACATATACGTTTGAAATCATATAATAAAAAATGACATACCTAGTACATGTAAATTTAACTATTTTAAATTAAAATAAAATGTTACCAATTAATTTTAGTTTCTCGAGTATTTATTCCTTCTTCGATGGGAAATCGTAAAATATCTGCGCCTGGTAATTTATTTTTATTTAAAATATTTAAAATTCTCTTTTCGGCTCTTCTCAGTTTGATGTACTCGAATTCTTTAGAATGAGACAATAATTGTATCATATCATTTAAATTCTCAGTTCCTTTTAGCTAAATAAATGTTAACAATATCTGTCATATGTATATCAAAAAGAACAATATGCCAATGTATAGTAGTTAAAATTATTATTTTTGGTCCCCGTATGGATTGACGTTTTATTTTATTTTTATAAACTCTAAATCTAGGATAATAAATCTTATAAATAATTATAACGAATATATTTTATACGTGTTAACACATGTACATATTTATCAATTTAAGTATTAGCAGTCATATGAATGGTATCATTGAGCTACATTTTGAAACTATAAGAACATGAATAAATTAATAAGTCATTTAAAAGTATAGCTATTAGACTTAAAATAATTTTGAAAGACTCGAACTATTTCATAAACTATAAAAAAAAGATATTTTCTGTAATATAGACGATAGCAAATATTATATTATTATATTATTGGTGATGCCTTGATTAATACTATATAATATATTATATTGTATTTAATATTGGGAACACATTAAACTTACTTGCATAAAGTTTTTCATTGTTGCATAGCTTATTGAATATTTAGCCATTATTTCACATTCTGGTTTTGAAATTATTTTATTATTTCCATCGATTAAGTTAATTAATCCAGTGCATGCTAATTCTTTGATTTCTGTTAAACACAAATCTAAAAATTTTAATAATGACTATCAGATTGTAAACTATGTATACTTAGTTGGTATTTAATACAATATTATCAATGGCATAGGTATATTTTAATATTTAGATAAGATTAGGTTAGGAATTATTCATTAAGCTAATGCAGATTTTAATAAAAAATCCACAATAAACATATATCATGTTCTATAAAGCGCATAAGATATTATGATAAAAAATATAAAGGTAAGCAAGTGTGTAATAAAATATAAATATTTAAAAATAGCTTGTATCAATATAAAAATCACGAATGTGAATACACTATATGATACACTAACTTTGTAATCTATTTTCTACTTCTTGGACATTAAGAGTCTTGATCATTCCGTAATTTTGAGGTGATTTACATGCTCGGACATACAAAAACGTTGATCTTATCCAATCCATTACATCCTTAACATTGTAGATCGTACCCAAAAATATCTCTGCATTCATGTGTTCAATCAAGTATTTATGAAGATGACTCTCCATAAATTGGTTGCCCATCAATATTTCTTCGTACCGACTCTATATAAAAGATAATAAATATATACTCTATATTACTCTATATAAGTAATAAGTAAATTAAATCGCATTAAATATCTCAGTAAAAATAGCTAAATTATAATACTATACACAATATACATATAAGTATATAACGTATAAAGAATTTTTTATACTCATTTATTTATTAATTTGTATAAAATCATGTTTAATATACATATTATTTTTTGGGTTATTAAAAAAAAGATATTCATGCTGTAGACTTCATATTATATTTATATTATTACTACAGTATGTAGAATATCAATATTCAAACTGTCTGTGACTTTTGTATACAAGCGTTTTCTTTGTCAAATAGTTTTGCACCTATACTATATAACATTATGTGACTCATAACCAAACAAACATTATCCATCATATGATTTATGTTTTTGGATTTATTTATCTAACTATTATCCCTTATAACAGTTAACAGCGACTTGTAATTTAAAACAATTAGAAAAACTAATAACTTATTCTATTACTACACCTACACAAGATTTCACGATTAACTACATTATACTAGCACAGTATCAAACAAGTAATCCCCTCACCTCAACTCGTGTTTAATAAATCACTTTCAGACATTTAACAAGGTAACTCAGCCGAAACTACTGACTACCTTCATTCTTCTTGGTGAGCTTAAGTTCTAAATCAAATAATTTCTTAGTAGCTTTACAATGGCTCGCTTAGAATGTTTTATTTTAAACCTTAATCCTACAGCTACAAAATTTATATTTTGCACATTTTATATAGATTGTAAATATTATAAAGTTTTTCTAAAAAAATTATTAATACAGATTACCTACATAAATTAACTTAACATAAATTTTCTTAACTGTAATAAATTACGATATATTATATATAATATATATATACCATATTACCATATACTAACAGTAGTAATTACCTAATTAATTTTATTTTAAAATTATATATGTAGTATGTATATACATTATACACCTATATAAAAAATAATATTTTATCTATAATATTAAAATGATTGACACATGTTACATTATAAAATAGGTACACAGATAGCAAAACATAAAATATAATATTATAATATGTTATTCTTGTATTACAGCAACATTATATTGGCACGTTTTATTCGTATTGCGTTATCCTTGATTTGTTTTGAAATAAGTTATTATATCATGTAAGTACTCGTAAGTATATACATAATGTAAATTGATTAATCATTTTTGACCCCTATCAGTTTTCATTCAAAACGCACTTAACGTTCAATAAAATAAATTATTCTTAATTTCTGATTTAATGACAATCAAGTAATACTATATACCTAGATATTATTATAACTGCTGATGGTCAATGTTTTTACAATGATTAAGAGGCTAAATTAATAACTATTAGCAATTAATAATATAATATTAATTGTTTCGATTTTTGGATCCTTTAAATTTTACATATAGATTCAATTTTTAACTCATGTAATGACTCACTAGATGCTTATCATACAATTTTTTACTAAATTTTTACTTCACTTCTTAACCGTATAATGTAGACCAGTAGCTTACGCAGGATTTTAGTTCGGTTAGGGTTTTACATGAGTAAATAATTTAAATAATAATAAAATTTAAATAATTTGCTTAACAGCTTTTGTATAATTAGTTGTAACAAATTATAATTAATAATTTAATTTATATCTATTAAATATTACCAACAATTTATCGGCTCTGTGTGTTAAAATGGTGGTACATAAGATTTTTTTGTAAAATAAAAAATTTCAGGGGGGGGGGTCAGAACCTTAGAACCCTACCCCTGCGTACGCCACTGATGTACACTTATATTTTTTCTGCGTTTCATTTATTTATTTATTTTCGTAAGGTCGTGTTTGTCTATTTGAATAAATAAATAAATGTATACAATAATTATGCAATATAATCTTAGATGAAGGAGACATGATTTTTATGTATTTATTTTTTCTTATTCCTTATATTTACGCAACTATTTTGAATAATATGTATACACTATACATACTACTTTTTTTATTTTCAACTATTAAACCTCAATAAATATGAACGACCTCTATCCATAGATTTCAGTATAATAATACCATACATTTTAAATAAATGTGTTATTTTAAATTATATTCGTTGTTTAATTATCGATTAATATTATAAATGTGTTCAATTACCTCTTATATACAGATATATAATATATATGAATTATAAAGATTAAGTATACATATTTTTTTACCTAAAAATTTAACTTAGACATTTATCTTTAATATAAAAATATCATTGTTAAAAAAATTATACATAAATAAATTAATTGAAATTCGAAAATATCTAGAACGATATGGCACAAATGTTTTGTAAAACGTATAATTACAACATTTAGAATTGAATTTTTTTTTAAAAAAACGATGATTACATTTATCATATCAAAACGCGCGTATGTGAAGAACGTATAATTTGTAGAATAGGATTACACTCTAGGATATATTACAATGAGACAATGGTAATACTCGATTACATGACATAAGTACGGATTAAAGTCGGGTTTTTATTTTTGTATTATTATTATTATTTATAAAGCGCATTGTTGACAGAAAGGTGTGTATGATCAATCTACTTTCACACTAATTCTAAGAAAGGTTTTGCCATTCACAAAGGTCATAAAATAACCTCTGTGGAATATTATGTACATATACCTACTTGGAATACCTAGTTCTAACTGGTATAATGAATAGGTAGGTACTATGTGGTAAACGCATTATACCTATATGTATATAAAACGAACACATTTTAAGTGTTACATTTTTATAGAATACCCATGGAAAAATAATAAAATTTAAGTTTATAATGTAATTTTTTTTGCTATGATAAAAATGTGTCTAAAGTTCATCACAAAACTATTATTGTATACTGTACAATGTACATTATAATAGGATTGATCTATAAGTATATTATTATCATGCTCAAGACTAGTTCATATCTAGGTAGCCGTTTACTGTATCGTGTACTTTTTATCGATTCTATTGGCCCGTTGTAATCATTGTATTGAATAACCATGATCTACCGAGAATTAGGTGAAACTCAAATTTTGAACACGACGCAACTGGCGATAGGTGATGTCGTAGCTGTGAACCTGGCTTTCTTCGTAAAATTACTAGAATTTATGTTTAAATAATATCAAATTATATAATACTATTATGTTAAAAAATTATAACTTTGTATTTTTTTATGTAGGTATATCTATAAAACAGAACAGGTAGATTAACCAGACAAATCAGAAAAGTCTCGTAACTTTAAAAGAGCGTGTAGTTTTTCTCTATTGTCATACTATACATAACTGTCCATTATATAAACCAAGATCGTGTTTGGATTTAATTGAAACCTTTAAAATGAATATTTTACTAGAAAACAATAGTGATCCAGCTTTGTATAATTGCCTCCTTATAATCATATAATAATTCATACATCTCGAGTATATCGAATATAAACGATTTACGGTTATTTTTTTTTCTTTCGGCTTTATCGCAATACCAACGGCGGAGTTCAGACTTATTTTCTTCGGCCATTTCCTAATATGGCGGAATCTATACAACATAATATAAGAGTTATAAGACTAATACCTTACAAACGTAATATGTAATATAGCCCATGATTACATATTGTTTGCACAGTATATTATAGAGTAGACAATGGAACGTTTTTCGTCTTTTTTATCCTATTACTAGATACAAGTTACCGATCACAAAAGAGTAGAAAATAATGAATGAATCAGCAAACGTTCTATGTAGGTATGTTTAAATTGTTGAACGTACGTGATCCCGTCTCTTATTGCATGTATAAATTGCTACAATATTTACACAATAAAGTGTAATTTAAAATAATTATAAACACCTATGAATACATATAATGTATTTAAATACATTAAATATTAATATACAACAATGTTTTGTCATTAAAGAAAATATTGTGAACTATAATATGCAATGAATTATGATAGTTATTATAGTTAATACCATTACCTATACAAGCCTATAATGCACTGTTGAGAACTTTCCAATAATATAACTAGGATAAAAATAGTAAATACTTGTAATTTATTATAAATAAAATAAATTGAATTTGTTTGAATTTGGTATAATACTATAATACTACTATTACTACTTTATACGAGGTATTTCAAATATAATATAAAATAAAATTGGTGCGAGGATTATATAAGAACTTTATACGTAATCCTCCTTCATTTTTGTCACACAATATTTAAAAGATCTCTACAGCCTAGTCCAGATCTACATAGAATCATAGATTAAATATATTTAATATTTAATCTATGATAGAATGAAGTAGATTATGGACAGCCGCACTGGGTGATTCATATACCTGGGTTTTAAATAGATAAAAGATAAATACAAAACATTCTATAGAATATTATACTATTTCTATTATTTCATATAGTTTCATATTCATTATTCATTATCTTAAATTTTTAGTTGTTACACTTAATTTACTGTTATAATTAAATAATTAGTAATTATATCTTAGTTTTAAAATCAACGTTTATTCAAATGATGTAATTTAGTTAGTTTCTAAAATTTGAAACTGTTAAGTATTTGTACTTTTAGCCCGCGGAGTGTTTATAATAAATAACTAGTACCTAACTACCAAAGTATACCAAACAAACTAACTTGAAACTATTCAATTATATACCATTTATTATACCATCTTTAGTTAAGTATACAAAAACATATATACAAACATATATAATAAGAGATTAGTTGGACTAAATATTAACGCTAAAATCTAAAGCATAAGCTTTATAAGGGATACACTCCATAAACTGAATGTACACAGTTCAATATAATTATAATTTGTTACAATATTCCATCACTTCAAATTCATCAAGTTAGTGTTATGGCATAATACCATTTAAGAGAGTATTACGTGTTTATGGACGAGTGTATATTATTTGTTATTTTACTATGAGTTATGAAATCTTAAAAGATCAGACTATAAGGAATAATAAGTTGAACTTTAATTTTATAATGCATGATAATTCAAAATTATAGCCCTAGGACATTGTATGTTATTTGTATTATATAAATCATTATGATTTCTTTTACAGTAATTACTCATTTTTGTTGACAAAATATATTAATATTAAAAACTAATAATGGAAGTTATTGTAAATTTGATATATATACAACACTAAAAATACGTTATTAAACTATAATTGATCTATATTTAACTTGAATATATTTTTTACTTAGTATTATAAACAGATTTTTATAAGAGAATCTATTACATATGAAATATTTTATTAATGTATATAGGTATACTGTATACAATATACATACTAAATATCATGTAAGTATTTTATAAGCGTTAGGTATTCTAAATACGCCACAACATATCTTGAACTTAAGTTATTGTCGTATTAAATTAAATAAATATTGAATAAATAATGTATCAATAATAAATTATATCGATGTATTAATAAATTAATCCATTATTATTTAATAGGTAACTAAAACTTTTTTTAATGTAACTAAATAAATTATTATATAAATTACAAAAAATTCAATACAGACTCTGTATTACAGAGTCAAATATTATTTTCATTTAAACAAAATTTTACAATTATATGTTTATTTAAAGTATAATACTTAAGTATTAAATATGTATTAACTTCAGAGTAATAAATTTCTGTTAAAAAATATTATCTAAAGATACTCAAAATTATAAGCTTGTGGTGGAATTCAAAAATTATTTTTACTTAAATATATACTATTTTTTTTATAGACAGGCTGTATTTGTCAAGAAGACTACCTATTTTGTTAGTGTGTTTAAAGAATGGTGAGCCTATATGTAATTATTACTGAGGAGCTTGTTTGCAATGTCGGTTGCGAGTTAAGTTCAAAGGTTAACATTGCGTGTGAATTCGACAATGCGAAGAAAACATAACGTAATAGCCAATAGGTATCTAACGCTAAGGAGCAATCACTCATTTATTCCTAACGTATGAACATTGATAATGGATTAACATTAATTGCACATTAAATACGATTCGGAATGAATAAAATAAATAGTAAATACAGACTATAATAATGAATTTGACCCTTTATAATCAAGCTTTTACCAATACACGTTCATTAAAGAAAAATTTAAATAGTATTATAATAATTATATGGGTTCATATTATAAATAATATAAAATGTTACCTAATAAAATATTTTAAATTCAACATGAAAATCGTTTCCAAAAAAAAAAAAAAAAAAGGAAGAATTAAAAAAGTTGTTGTTAATAAATTAAAGCATATAAAAGTAAATTCATATTAGATTCATACATACAACGGTATATAAAAAAATATTAAAATACAATACTTGGAAATACCTTGTTTATTAAATATAGATTAAAATGTATGACAATATAAATTAAAAATTCATCATAATAGTATAGGGATTAATAGGGACACGAACAAGATATCAGCTAATGTCGATAACTATTATATCGTATTAGATTAAAATAAACCCTACCTAGTTTATATTAAATATTGACATATATTGACACATTGTAATTATATTTCATAAATATCTTAGTAATTTACAAAATTACTATCAAAAAACTCTACAAAAAGATTATAAATGTACCTATATAATTTTAAAATGAAACATAGGTAATAGGTATATAAGCTTTTATTAGCAGGTTAATCTTCATTTTAAAATTAATGTGAGTTTGGTTTAAGCACTGATATTCCCTATAATATTTTCTCGGCTTTGAACTTTTTATGTTTACATAGGTCAAAAATATATTAAGAAAATTAAAAATTACCAATTTAAAGTATTGTATAAAATGGATTTTATCGGTCTAAAAACATCTAAAAATGTGTTACTTATGTGAAACTTTTAGTTTATTTTAAAATTCGAAAAAATCTTAAATTACAAACTTACATCTTTTAAAAAATATATATAAAATCAGAAGAATTGTATCAATTCTATTCTATTACTAATAAATTATTTTTTATCGATATTCATTATCAATTGATAAAACAGTATTTTTTATAAGAAGTTAAAATGTACTACCACTTTTAGATAATGTTTCATTTCCAACTATATAAATGTATTTATGTGTTAGAGTAAATGTTTTTAAGTTTTTTTTATTTATAACTCGTATAATACTTTCCTTTCAAGGCGGAGCAACATTTTACTATAAGCACTACGGGGGGATAAAAAGGGAGAGGTTTATATTTAAAGGAGACCCAAGTCTATATGAAATCAATTACAAAGATTTGTTTTCGCTGTAAGCATATAAGCTGTGCTATATAAGTTTAATTTTTATTATAGTGTATTAAATTATTAGTACATTTTTTTTAAAAGATTCCATAGTTTTGAATAATTTTAAAAGAAAATATATAACTATGATGCTTGTAAAAGAAGGATTATTTTGTGTCATTCTACTCACATGGATATTACAAATCCAAGGTCGCCCACAAGGGGAGTCTATGGTTAAAGTTTCAGAAAAACCAGAACCAGTAAGTACCAAATCGATTAGTTTTTTAAATTTTAATTCAATCAATTAATATTTCATCTTTAAAATTATATTGACAAATAATAAAGTAAACAAAAATAACTTTATAATTCATATGAAACGTATTTTTAACTAATTTAATTCTTATTTAATTTTTCTCATCAAAATATTTATAGAAATTAAAGAAATATTAAGTTATATTATAATCTTATGTTTTTAATTTCAACATCGCATTTAACAGTCGTAAGGCTTATACTTATAATGAGATAATTTTGTATGATTTTCAGAAAAATACCAAAATACACAAATTGTTATTTAAAAATATAAATACTAGATATGATATAGAATTTCGTTAAACCACTATAGAAGGTTGTTTAATTTTAAAGGCAATAATAATTTCTTAGATTAAAAAAAAGTTCAAATAGATCTATGGTTAACTACTAAAATAAATAAATATATTTTTGAATGAGACTGATTGTATGTAATTTTTGTTATATTAATGTAATTTCTAAAATGACTAGTGAATCTGTCCATCAAAAGACAAAGAAACTAAAAATATCTTAAGTACTGTTTATAAATTCTTAAATTATTCTACTACACCAAAAGTGTTAAAAAAACACTATTTATTTTGTTTTATCTATTTTTATTATTAATAGCTTTGTTTAAATTCTCAGGAGCTTAAATGTATTTTTAGTATGTAGATAAATAAGCTTAAGAACAGTTATGTTATATCAGCTATATATTATAATATATTTATAATAAATTAATTCTCAAAAAATATTAAATAATAAAATTTTAATTTTATAGTATAATTTAAATCTTAAACTGCGTATTTGTTTACTATTATATTTTTAATGATTATAGTTTATTGTATTTTACTCAAACTTGAATACATTAAAGCAAATGGTATAATAATATTATAATAACCTATGATATTATTTATTTTTTATCATATGATATTTGTTTAATATGTCTCCTAATTTCTTATTAATACACTTATGTTTTGTTTTAGATGTGGATAACATAATTTATAAATTGTAGATTTAGTTATATTTTAAAATAGGCAAGGCGTTTATTTTTAATAATAATATTTATAATTATATATTATGTATAAAAGGCCAAATTGGGAAATTGTAGTCTTTAATTAATAATTATAAATTATAATCATAAAATAATATATATTCGTTGTCTGTTGTTGATGAGTTTAAAATGTTTTGACAAGTAAATTAAAACGCCCCGCAACATATTATTTGCACTGGATTGTTAATATTTTAATAAAGAGTTAAGACTTTATGCCTATAAAATACTTTATTAAAAAGAAAAGTATGCATATTTAAATGTTATTATTTTTATTTAGATGAATATAAAATAAATATCGATACCTACACTTATAACACGTTAATACTCGGAATCCTAATTATATATAGGTACTAATAAGTATTAATGTAATATATTATATTATAATGCACGTTAGTTTATATTACGATTTATACGTATCTCTAGTTCTTATTTTATTTATATATAAATCTAAATACTTGTTTCTGTTCCATAGTAAATTAAATATTGTTTATTGTGCCATCGATCGATCGAAATTACTTATTAAACATAATTAGTTACTATATAAAATATCTATCTAGTTTTCATATACTGTTGGATTGATAAATACAACCCAAATTTATCTAACACAAAAATCTGTCGATAATAGAATTTGTTATAGATAAATTGTATTATAAATAAAATAATCTACATGGTTTTGATTTAGGTACTTTGAGAGGGGGGAGAAATTCTCACTCTCTTCCATTTCATCATGATAAGAATCGCGTTGGCGGCAAACTTAAAAAGATAAGACAGTAAAACGGTTTACTTAATATTATTTTAAATATCAGATATCGGAATCACAAAAACGTATTTATTACTTTGATAATGTATAAAATATAGAAGAAAAGTTTACAATAATAACCTTTTATAGTGACCTAATATTTTAAAGTCCCGCTTTTTCTTATATTTACAAATATTTAATTGAATTAATTATTTTAAGTACGAATACGAATACAAAGTGGAAGATAAGCCAAGTGGAAATTATTATGGACAAAACGAAGTTGGCAAAGATACAGGTCGCATAGAAGGATCGTACTTTGTATATCTTCCGGATGGTAGACTCATGACGGTCACATACTATGTTGATGGAGAAAGTGGTTTTGTACCAAAAATCACCTTCCAAGATAATGCTAGCCCATTTGGTAATAGTGAATCAAATTCTATTCAGAGAAGATAGAACAATTTAATAAGTAATTTGTATTTTCATGTTTAAGTACTTTCCATAACAAACAAGTTTAAAATTAATACAAAATCCTAGACACAATACTATACATTATATTCTATTATACGTAAATATTTATAACGTTGTTGAAAAAATATATAGTATTGTTATTTGTTTGTATTTAACAAACTACACAATTTATCTTAAAATGATTACTGACACCTCATTATTTTACACGATAGAAAATGAATCCATTATAATATTGTTAATTGTTATATACAATATATATACACATAATTTTACTTGTATAACAATATGTATTATGTATTTACTATTTACATATCTATGTACATTTATATTGGCCGATATATGCGCTGTTGAGTATTTTTTAATTAATATAAGTAGGTATACTTTGCTGTTTAAAATTTATAATTTGTATTTTTATTATTACCTAATTGTAAAGCGTATCATTTTTTTAAACTGTATAAAATAAAATTAATAAATGCTTATTATAACTGTAATACATAATATAATTATGTTTGGTTATTTTATTATTTTTATACATACGACCAAAATTGCAAATAATTATATTTATGTATACGACTACTTCTTAAATCCATTTTATATCTTTAAAATATCATTAAATAAATGTTTATGCCAGACTCTATTGAAAAGGTGCATAAAAAATACAAATTAAATTTAGAAGTAATATCAAAGTGTAAACAATAAGTTTAAAAAAGCGAGCAAGTGGGTACCGCTCTGCTGTACATTAGGTGCCGTGTGGATCACTATACATTATAAGACGGTTAAATTTGAATCCAGTGATAATTATCATTGTATACGAAAAACGATTCTGAACGAAGATGATTTGTCAGCCTAGGATATAATTTTCAGTGGTTGGTAAAAAA
>VUJU01002331.1:1393-38709 GCA_009835225.1 Aphis craccivora
TTGGGGGTTCAAACCCCCTCCCAAAATTTTGAAATGAATATTAAATTACCTATAAAATATTATAATGAAATTAGAACAATATTTTTTTTTAGCTTAACCCCCCCCCCGAAATTTTTTTCCAGTTACGGCCTTGATTGAAGTATTAAAATTAAACCCAGTGTAGGGTGCACCTCCTTTAAATGTCATATTTTTATATACTTACTGGTGAAAGGTAGTTTAGTAATTAAGTTATTGAAGTTTTTGAGATGTCTTTTATCGATGGAAAAATTTTTCTATAAATTTCATATAATCATTTAATTTAATTAATTTGCCATTGTACTATTTTATAGGTGACATAGGAAACTATTATTATGGACAAGGTCATCCTATGAAACCACATAGAATTCGAATGACTCATAATTTGCTTTTAAATTATGGTTTATATCGTAAAATGGAAATATATGTAAGTTAAAATTAATATTAATTGTTGATGATATGTATTTTTAAACTACTTATAAAATCAATGTTTATAATTTAGAGACCTCATAAAGCTACTGCAGAAGAAATGACCAAGTTTCATAGTGATGAGTATATACGGTTCTTAAGAAGTATTCGTCCTGATAATATGAACGACTATAACAAACAAATGCAAAGATGTAAATATAGTGTCCCTTTTACTTAAACAAATCTATATGTAACTATTATTAAAAAAAAAAAAACTAAAACGTTTATTTTTTTTACAGTCAATGTGGGTGAAGATTGTCCTGTTTTTGATGGTTTATACGAATTTTGTCAGTTATCTGCGGGCGGTTCAGTAGCAGCAGCTGTAAAATTAAATAAGCAATCAGCAGATATTTGTATCAATTGGGGAGGGGGTCTTCATCATGCTAAAAAATCCGAAGCCAGTGGCTTTTGTTATGTTAATGACATCGTACTTGGTATATTAGAATTGCTTAAATACCATCAACGAGTGTTGTACATTGATATTGATGTTCATCATGGTGATGGTGTTGAAGAAGCGTTTTATACAACTGATAGAGTTATGACAGTTTCATTCCACAAATATGGCGAATATTTTCCTGGTACTGGGGATCTCAGAGTAAGTTAATGAATAGTGACATTTAATTTTTAATATATTAATTTGTTTAAATTGTCAATGGTTGCAATATTAGTATTTGAATAAATTAATTTTTATGATGTCTCGTGAATACTTTTCTAATGATAATTTTCATAGTTTTCATATAGTTTTTGAATATAATATTATGTATAAAATTAATATTTTGATTTCTTATTCATACTAGATTACTTAAGAGTATAGTACATATAATTTAAAATTTTCTATTATTGTCTGCTAAATAAATTATACAATAACAATGTTGAAATGTATTCTTTATTTTAGGATATTGGTGCTGGAAAAGGAAAGTACTATGCAGTTAACATTCCTTTAAGAGATGGAATGGATGATGATAGTTATGAATCAATATTCGTACCAATAATAACAAAAGTAATGGAGACCTTCCAACCTAGTGCAGTTGTTTTACAATGTGGAGCAGATTCACTTACAGGAGACAGACTCGGATGCTTTAATCTAACTGTTAAAGGTATGACAGTTTTGTATATTATTATTAATATATAATATCATAAAATTTGAATTTAGAAACTATAAACAAACATTTTTAGGTCATGGAAAATGTGTTGAATTTGTGAAACGTTATGGTTTACCTTTTCTCATGGTTGGTGGTGGTGGTTATACTATCCGAAATGTATCTCGATGTTGGACATATGAAACAGCTGTGGCCTTAGGAGCTGAAATCGCTAATGAATTACCGTATAATGACTATTTTGAATACTTTGGGCCCGATTTCAAACTTCATATTAGCCCTTCGAATATGACCAATACAAATGCTACAGAATATTTGGAAAAAATTAAAAACAGACTCTTTGAAAATTTACGAATGCTACCTCATGCCCCAGGCGTTCAAGTCCAAGGTAAATTTTATCATTCTCATAATTGTAATTATATGGTTAATTTTTAATATAAATTTTAAGTTTAAAATGAATTATTTACTATATTAATTTTTGTTATTAGCTATCCCTGAAGACGGTGTACGCAATGAGTCAGAAGATGAAGATAATGTTAACCCAGATGAAAGGAATCCTCAATCTATTACAGATAAACGAATTGCTCCTGATAATGAATTTAGTGATAGTGAGGATGAAGGAATGGCTCCTGGTGTAGGAGGTGGTGGTCGAAAAGATAACAGGTATGACAACTGGTTTATATTATATTATATACTATATAGTATAATATTTATTATATATATGTGTTATTTTTGTTTTAGATCTTATAAAACTGTCACACCTGCTAGAAAACAAGCACGTCTGGATTCAAATAGGATGGAAGTTGATGAACCTGAATTTAATATTCTTAAAGGTAATTATTTTTAGTATGAATCTTTCAACATAAACAAAAATGTGCCATCAGACTGCAGTGGCTAAATTCCAATCTTTAAATTCCTATTATATACATCTTTGTATGTCAACTAATGTGGATGTTATTAATTGATATATCATGATAAAAAAATTTTATACTCCGCTTTTTGGTCAAAAATATATTTTTTAAAGTGTTACTTACTATTTAGTACTTCAATATAATATTTTGTTTGAAAATTTAGCCACCTTATAACATATGATCGCTAAATCATTTCCTATAAATACTGGTTTTGTATAATATTTAATAATTTATTAATTCTTAAAAATATAATCTAATATACATGATACACGGGCATTGCGAGATATTTTTTATATTACCAATGTGTTGACATTTTATATTATTATTTATGAAAAAAAAATCTAATTTAATAGTATAATATTACTTATAGTGATATAACAAATTGTATTCTTCCAATTTCAGATATTTTTTTATATTTTAAATGGATTGATAGGTAGATTTTACAAGTTTCTAATAAAGTCAACATGACTTAGGAGAACATCTTTTATATAATTTTATGAAATTATGTTGCATTTGTTTACAAGACTATGTATAAATGACAGTGTTTTAATTAATATTTACTACTCATTTCCTGAATTGCATTTATTTTATTCATAAAATGATTGGTTCAACAGTGTTTTAAGTTAGTACTACCCCTAAATATTAAAATATTATCTTGATTATTGTTTTAAATATTTGTTTTAGATGAAAAAGAAGACAAATCTGTTAGTTCTGATGATTCTAATAAAAAGGACGCTGTCAAGTCGTGAATTTATGACAAAAATATATAATAAAATTGTAAATAATTGAAAAAAAAAGTATAACAATGATTTATTGTCATTCATTTGTGTATATAAACTTATATAATTAGGGCGGTATAATGTAATTTAGTAAATTATCTTTTTTATAGTTACTAATTTATGGTTTATGATTGTTAACTCTAATAATAACGCCCTTAGTAAGTTTTTTTAAAAAATGAAGTAAGCTGCGATATTAAGTTGAGTATACGGCAAAAGATATTTTTTCACAACATTGTTTCTACATTTTTATATTTAGGTATATCAATTTGTTTTAGATTTTGTATTCATATTAGTTTATTCAGCAGCTGAAACATTTTAAACAAATGAATGTGATGACGGTGTTATATGAATTTTCAACTACAACAAAATTTTTTTATGTTTTGTGGTTATTAAAGTTAACAATTATTATTTTTTCTTTTTCAAACTTTTTTTATCATTACAATATTCAGTAACTTCCGGTAAGTATAAAATGTGTATAGTACAGACTAACATATCTTAATTTTCAATCAAACAAATTTTACGGGTTTTCAGTTTTGAAAACTTTTTTTACATTACGCCTTCAACAAATTTACCAACTCAGCTATTTATAATATAGTTGTAATCTTTTTTTTTTTTTTTTTTTTTTTATCAAATTTATAATAGTCTTATATCTTATTAGTTGTATTAATTAGTAAGATCTAATATAAGATAATGATTTTCAATCCTAATTATGTATTTTATTTTGTACTATTAAATAACTATATATATATATATATTTTTTTTTTGTATAAAACAAAATAAATAATATTTATTACTTTATTTTATAACTACTCTGTGTTATTTAATGGATATCATGACATTGGTTGGTATTATTTTTTATAATTTAATACATAAATTTAAAACTATTGGACATGTAAAACCAAAACTTAATTAGATATTAATTATATTATTCTTTAATTTGTCCAGTTCCATATTTTCTTTACATTCTATAAAGGTGTCCACACACTGCAGTGGTAGCATTAAAATGAGTCCGTACACAATTTTACCGCCACCGCTGCAGTGTGTGAGGACCTCAATATATTTTTATTTTTTATTTCAGTGTTATATTCTAATATTTTTAATATACAAATAGTCTTCATTTGCTTTTCACACAATTTAGAGTGGAATGTCTTATTCTATGTATGGAGTAGAATACAGTTTTTGTTTTCAAATAATTTCTGAAAAATTGTTCATACAAATTATTAAGTGCTTTACTACAGCAATCTTAAATGAGCAGCAAAACAATTTGAATTTTTAGGTTAGTATAATCTAGATGTGAGTTTATGGCTTATAAACCTTATACCATATAAAATGGCAAGTGTTAAATCTAGACTAGTGCCAACAATATTTTGGAGCCTGGAATATTTTCATGTCGAATAAAGTTTGTATAAGACATAAGATTTGAAAATTACTTATACTAGTCTCAAATAGTTGTAGTAATAGACTGGCCAATTTTAGAACATTAATCAGAGATATAGCATTTACGTAGGTAACAGTTAACACAGTTACATGCCCACATAGGTATCTATTAAAATACTAACTCGGAATAAACTGTTGATTAATGATTGTCCATTAATATATTAATATTAAAGTCGTAAAATTAAACATCATAGAAATAATGTTATTTCAATCTTGCTAAAACCTTGTGAACTATAAACACGACACTTCACATTCATATGTGCCAACTAGAAAATAGTCTAAACTATATTGTCTATATAGCTATTAGATTTGGACAGCAAATTTAGACTTCAATAGTTAAATACTTAACAATGATCATTTGAGCACAGATTTATTGCCTTTCGAACTAAAATATGTATTACTTAAAATATTTATATGTATAATCATTTATATAATTTAATTTATTTTTATTTTGTATATTGCAGGTATTATTAAATTCCAAAAAGCTGTGTAAAATTATTAGTAGGTATTATAATTTTCTTTACATGGTAAAATTTCAAAATATTTTGAGTTTTTGGGCTATTTATATTATGGTAAAAAACTTTGATTTCTTACAAATTGTCAATTAACGCTAATTAAAAATTATTTACTGGGTCAACATTTTTGAAAATTTAATGTAAAGTCTCGCATAGATTTTTCTTGTATAAATATAAAAATTATGAAAATATATGTGAAATTTTTTATATGTATTTGAAGTTCATATTTTTACAAAATGCTTCAGTTGCGAAAATGTTCTTAAATCACAAGTATTTTATGGGAAATCTTCAATTTTTATTACTAATAGGTATATGACAACTGAATACAGTTTTCCTCATTAAGCAATGCAATTATGCTGGGACTGAAAAATATACAAAACTAGAAATGTATTATATTTATTTATACTTAAACTTAACGCAATGAACATTTTAAAATTAGATATTTCTATTAACAGGTACTAGACCCATATGGCATATTCACACAATTTTGCGGTATTAATAGTATTATTAACTCAAAAGTTTAAAGTAATAATATAATAAAAGTAATGTTTTATGAATTAATTAAATAAACCTAACGTGATGTTAAAAGTAAAATAGATGACTTTAATAGCTATATAAAAAAACATATCATGAGATATACCTACTTAATATGTAGTAGGTATAGGATGATAGATAGTTTCTGCTTAGAACCGTTTTTCGTATATAATGCGATGAATAAATCAATGATACATCATTGAATTCAAATTTAATACACCCACTAACCTAATCAATTCAATACCTTATGTACCTACAGTAGAGCGGTACCTACCCATTGGCCATTTGCCACCTTTTTAAAAAAAATGTTAACGATAAAAAATAATTTATTTTTATTTTTATAGATCATATTATATGTATTATATATGTTATCGAAAAATAAAAATCTAAAAATTGTATAAGCACATTTGAAGCACTTTGAAAAAACCTTATACCTACGGACGTGGTTTATACTTAATAATTAATATAAATTATAATGTACCTACCTATATAAATGTATAATTATGATTATAAAGATTTTTCAATATTAAAATGAAAATAACGATCAATACCTAGTTATATAGAGTCTATATAGGTAGGGATTATAGACTCTAGCTAGTCTGATTCCCATTTAACTATTTTTATTGATTCCATCAATAAATTGTATTTTATTTTAATGATTTTGATACTTAATGTACCTAATATACCAATATATTATTATTATATTTTTAAATCTCTTATTAGCTATATTTCAATATTTGTATAGGTACCTAATAAATATTATCATGAAGTTCAGAAGGCTCTAATTATGTTACACAATTGTTAAAACGGGATGTAGGTATGAGAAAGTGTAGTGCTATTGTGTCGAGGACTCCGCAGTATTTATTAAAAAAAATCTAATGATGTAAGTCTACCATAACAGTATTATTTCACCCTAGTATATATATTTAAAAAATGCGGAAATATTATTTCCTGGATGCCTGCAAGAATAGCACGCATGGAGGTTATTAAAAAGTTATTTTTATATCCAATAGGTAATAAAAAAAACCCTACAATGTTCTCAACCATTCATCCGAGGTAAAAATTATTTTCATTATGTTTTTATTTAGGTACCTACCAGTAACCCTATATTAGGCTTACCCAGTAACTGACTAAAAAAAAAAAAATAATAAAAATATAATTACGGCGACCTACCTTATTTAGTATTTAATGGTGTAAACTGTAAATTATGAAGCGTAGTATCCATAGACCATAAGTAATACATTTATAAAAATATACATAAAAACTATAATACAAATAACACAATATAGTACCTAATGTAATATATCACTTCTGATTTCACTTGTAGTCCACCAGCACTAGTCACCGTTTAGGGACGTGCAATTATCGTTGTGTTTTAAAAATGATGATACCTACTAAACCACTACGACAGTTAACATGTTATAATTTAAACTGATTACAGTTGAACATTCCTTCTGTTTGGGTGATCATACACTATCGATATGATGATATTCGATCGTGTGTTTTGGCACTCCGGGCCATCTGTTTTTCGCATTAACACCATCATAATATATGAATCGTCCTGACGAGTCCACACACTAAACACGTCATTATATAATTATCCGGTCTAAAATCTTCTGTTTCGGACAATCTACCCAGCACGGGAATAAAAACCCGCGTTCTCGCATGTTTCACATTTTTCTTTTTAATATTACAAAACAAAGTACAAAATATACTGAAAACGGACCTTATTCTAATTTGTTGTTGCACAATATTATATACGTATTTAACTTTATCGTCGCAGCATCGATGCGACGAACTGCGTTGCAGGTGCAGTTGTCACAGTTGGATCAACCGTAACGCGACGGTTTTTTTTTATACATCTGACCGATTGTGCGAGAGTTTTGAGTCCGCGAAATGAACGTCGTTTTGGGCGCGTGGATAACCGCTATTGCAGACCAACCGTAGGTCGGCGCCCTCAACCGACAGTGCTGGTGGACGCCGGTGGCTGACCAAAGGCTTATATTATAATCGGCCGCACAGTCGGACTATAACAATAGTTTTGAAACACGGTAGTGGTTTAAATTATGGGCGCGATGCTCGTCTGTTTACTCACGTAGTCACGTATTATATAATAGGTATTATGTAGGTCTAAAACGATCATTATTATAATATCATATAAAAATATTACACAATTCATTCATCAGCTTTGTTTTCGATTTAAAATTAATGGCGTGGTGTCTTAATAAAAAAAAACATATTTAGACATTTGAGTCGAAGCGATTTAAATATAAGAATTGTTCTCGCGAATGGAATTTTTGAAGGGCTTTCATATTTAGACGGCCAGTGTTCGTTTTAAATTAGGGTTCAAAAATCCTGAACAATAAAATGGCAGCCAGCGGGGGTTAAGTGTAATATGCTCTTTTAATTGGACAGATGGTTTGCATTTGTTCTGCTCTCACTAAAACGGAAATCCAGTTTTATGCATTTGTATTTAATAAACTATTTTCATATAATATGTATTATATGCACTACGTTTTACTGTATACTATTATAGTCAATGTTCACACATAGAAGATACTACCTTAATAAACTTAAACATACTTAAAAATTTAATTCATTAATTAGACCTTTGTTATAATTTTATACATTTTTTAAAGGTATAGAGTAAATTGTTATGGTTATGGAAATATTGCGAATTACCGAATTTACTGATTTGGTTACTTATGTTAACAAATTGCCAATATTATATTGATATACAAATGATTTATTTTTTACTTTGTATATTGTTGTATATTTAAGCTTTGTATATTATACATGTATATAGATAGGTAATCATGAAAAATAAATGTCTTATTAGTAGCATTAGGTATATTTAAAATCCAAATAAAAGTGGTGATAATACAACGTGCTTCTCAACCTTTTTTGTTATAGGGCCCCCTAAATTTAATGTAAAACTTTCAAGACCCACCTCAATCAAAATCATTAATTATTTTTTCTTAATTATATACCTACTAAATTTACATGCACTATTTCCCACAAATAAATTATTAAAATGTAAAGAAAATAACTAAATAATCGAAAATATTTTAAATGAAATAAATATTTTAAGGCCCTCCAGGTTTAGAAGCACTGATCTAATAGATTATGATTCTAAATCTAATTTTATAGATTTAATGATTTTGCCATAGACGAATATAATATATATATATACTCAATGCTTATTGATTTATTTAAAAGTAATACTTTAACAAAAATGATTTAGCTTAAATAAAAATTAACTTTTTAATATTTTAACATTAACAAATTCATATTTTACAATTTAGTATTGAATAATTCTAAAAAACAAAATACAAAATCAACTTGTATTATAAATTTCTAACATAATATATATAGGTACTAGAGGGCCAATTTTTAGAACTTTATAAATTTAAAATTTAGTGGGTCAGTAGTACAAAAAGAAAATAAAGGCCGATAAAATTAAAAATAAAATTCAGATAAATATTGAAAAAAATTAGTAGTATATTTAATGTAATTCAAATATGTAGCACGGCCTGCCAGTTGCTCATCTCTAATATAAGAGAACGCATCTAAGAATAGACTTTAAAATTCAAATACAGCAAAATAGCTCCAAGTATCGTAAATATGTGCAAAAAATAGTAAAATAAAATGTCGTGTGTCTACCGCGATATCAGGGAAGAAAAATATTATTCGAGTTTGTTTGTTCAAAGACAAACCAAAGAAAATATTCGTTTGGTAAAATTGCCGAGCCCTGCCTTTGATCATAATAATATACTGTCTACAGAATACAAACTCATATCGTAATACATTTGAATGGCATACAAACTTATGACTTGTGCTCGGTGCATTTTGTATGACTCCGGCTATATTGTGTGTCTTTTTTAAATAAAATTCTCATCGATGTGCTTATCGAAATAATGACAATATAATAATAATAATAATTATTATTATTTTTTAAATATAATTATTATATTAAAAAAAATACTTAGTGGTTGGCTAATAATTATTCTTCGGCACCCGACAATCGTAGAGTACTCAGTGTACGTGTTTCGACGGTGGCCACCCTGTATAGCGGGATATTTGAATCCCTACCGCTTTCAGCAGTTTCCATTGGAACCGAAGCTCTTCACGCACGTTTCGTTCAGTCGTGCGTGTGTGCGGTATCGTTTTCGTCGTGTGTGTTATTCGTTCTATCGATCGCGATTTTTCTTGATAATTTCGTATTTTCGTAGTATTAAAATTCTCGTACAAATTGCGTATAACATAATGAATTACGATAATGTGTAAAAACTAAAACGTTTGTGCGTTTTCCGTACGTTCGGTTGTTCTTAAATTGTGCGATGCGATGCCTCGACGGTATAGATACCTGTAAAAGCACGTCCGCGTAGTCGTTGAATTGCAATTTTTGCACTCGTCTGACTTCAAACGGAAGACGTAAAGTAAAAGTCGAATAAAGTATGTACCTACCTGTTATAAATTATATATAGTCAATAGTTATATACCTAATATTCACGTGACTGTTACATTGCATCATATGATATGTTATAATCTCGGTAATAATTTAAATTATAAAAATAATATTATGTATACTATATTAATATACATATTCCTATATGTTTTACAATGATTAAACTTGGAGACGTAGGTACCCCGCTGGTTTTAAATCAATATTTACAACATGATATAATGTTAGAAATATTGACGTTTTTTTTTAACGTGGTATTTTAATTTTTATATTAAAATATAACTTGTAAGAACCAAGAGGCTTTACACACTACTGAAGCCAACAATCTCAGTAAAAATATAATATCTAATATGAAATAGAATCAACATACTTTATGTATACCTATCTAAAGCACACCTTAATATAGGTACCTAACAACTATATTTTTTGCATGCATAAATGCGATTAATGGTGGTGGAGGTTTTTTCATAATTTATTACCTACTAATACTAATAAGCCTATTTTAATTCGTAGGTGGTAGGTATTTGTAGATTTAAGTACAATAATAAACTACAGTAGTTAGATTGGTACACTGCGAATTTATTGGGAAATTAATTAATGACTATTAGGGATTTATGAGAATTTGGAGAGGTACCAACTACCAGTAATAAAAATTTAAGATTCTAATTTTGAATAATAGAATATATCTTAATAATGTTGGTAAACTACATAATTACATAAGATCAAAACAGATTTTCACTACATATTAGTTAATTTTTAATTAACTCACGTGTTTATCTTAGTGTTGATATAATTTATTATGTAAGTACCTATAATTTATAGGTACTACTCCGTACTTCCATAAATTTTTCAATCTGGCATCTGCACTTTTTAAAATCGTACTTTTCACTATTAAATTTATTTACAAACTATTATAATTTAAATAAATAAAATGTTTTGGTGCTCTATACTATATTTAATTTCATAATGTAATTCACTCGATATTTTGTACTTGTCTTATATTTATCAAAGGCGAGAAATGCATTACGAGATCAAAAGGATTGTTAAAAGAATCATATGAATATACAATAATTATTCTTCTAGTCTCAGCTTTTATAAAAAAAAAACCTTTCATGTTTAACTACATATAATATAATATATCATATATTTACGTATGACACCCTAGTAGTATTTTATAACAAATTGTAAGTGTGCTCGAATAAATATCACTGAGTCGTTTTTATATAGATTTTTATAAATATTTATTAATTTAATTTTTTTTTTTTTTATATATATAATATCAGTTTGTTTAAAGAGCTAAGTTAATGCACTCTGATGTAAGAATAAAACAAATGTAAAATAAAGTTTAATAATTTAAAATTGTACCTATATTTTTAAAGTATTAAAATAATTTTAATGTTATATGTAGCTGCATAAGTAAATAAGTTCCAAGTACTTAGTAGCTACTAAATACTTATGTAAATTCTACTAATATGTATTTTGAAAATCACTTTTAATTTTTTATTTTGGTGATTTTAATTACATTTTAAAATGTACAGCAAATAATTTTAATTTTAAAATAATGGAATAAAAATTAAAAACTATTGTAAAATAATTATTAATAAAACTGCTGTGTTAACTATTTCCAACAGTAATATAGTAATATAGTAATATTCGAATACAGTTCGAAAATTGATAAAATGTTTAAAAAATAAAATTAAAAATGTCCAATATATAACAAGGAAGTATATGTTTATGTAATAAAATCTGGTGATTTTTTTTAATTCTTTTTATAAATCAATGGTACGCGAGGCCTGTTGTAGAATCATATAAACAAATTGCCTGCATACCTACAATGTCAAAATATACAAACATTTTTATAAATAATATATACAATATTACAACTGTAAACTCGTGAGTTCATAAAACAGCTGAAACTAAATCGAATTTCTGAAATACAGTAAATAATTATACATTTGGTATCTCGGTGTTTTTATTGTAACATCTACATTAGCATATTATTAGGTATAAATAATAAATGTGTACAAAATAGTATATTCTACTGAATTATAAGTTATAAGTTATTACCGAGGTTATTACTATTATCAATTTAAGTATTTAATATTTTTATCATATACCTTCTACTAATAAAAACATTAATAATACGTCTTAATATTTTAAATAGTTTATGTATAGTTACAATATTACTATATATTATCTATATCTATGTTATTTATTTTAAATGTTTTGAATTTAGAATTTTAAAATTAAGATAATGTTAGGTTTCACTGTCATCATGTAAATATGGATTATAAATCTTAAGGCTAATTACAAAACCTAGCTTTTATAGTATTGTTTTTGTGAATCTGTATAATATGCAGGAAATAAAAATAATTCTGGATGCTTACAAACGCTTAGTATAAACCCCTGCAATGTACATATAATCCGCATTCGATTGACTTGATACGCATACACATACACACACACACATATAGGTATATATATATATAGACAGAGAGATAGACTATAAGATATAGAAGACGGATTAGGAAACAAAAATGTAAAAGAACTTTTCAAGAAAAAATTTAAACATATACTTATAAGTTAAAACCAATAACTTACTTGCTCCGTGAAAAATCTAACTCACAAACATATAGAGGTATATATGTATATTATATATATATATATATATAGTATATACATAATACCTATACAAAAATGGTATCGAACATTTTATCATAGTAAGTTATCCGAAAAATATTTTTAATATAAATATATATTATGAACTGTATACCTTTAAAGTTTAAAACATTAGATTTAAAAATTATCTACTTGTATATACGTATAGTTACACTTAGAAGATAGTAAGAGTTTAACAATATTTAACATAAATTGATAATTATATTATATATAATTATTTGAATTTGAAATTTGGTACAATTATTTAAAGTAAATATGTTACAGTATTTTTTTTTATTATTTCTAAATGGCTATGGTCAACTTTACAATTTATTAACTACTAATTTGAGGTAACTATTATTATTTATTAATATTGAAAAAAGTCAGTTTTTTTGGTATAAACTTATACTCTATTTCAATATATTCTTTAGAATATAGGTCATTTTTATATTATGTTAATGATGTAGCTAATAATAATAAGCCCATAATAATATCTATGTATTCTCTATGTGAAAAATATTGTAATCTGCTTCTACTTTTTGTGCATTGCAAGTGCGTTCAAGTTCTAAAGTGCAAGAGGTTATTTCACATTCAGTATATAATAGCCATGATTATATGCACTGCCATTGAGCCCAATCCCTTGGGTAGGAGGTGCTCCAGCAGCTGTTTGTTTTTACCGACACCCCGTGGTTGTCGTTCGGCACTTGTAATAAATACACGCACTACGCGACAAGTAGTGATATAATTGGAACTAGCGGAAAAGCGGGTAGATGGTAGGTATATAGTACAATGGATCACGTTCTACGCATTGTATGCTGGTCGAGGGATAAAATTGCATGGCTTAGGTTTTTCGCTTCTATTGTACTTTTTCGGAAAACCTGTCGCAATATATATGCATATTATGATGATTATTGATTAATATAATTCCTCGTATAATTCATATTACAAAATAAATCACGAACCATATAATATATTATAATATATAATATGTTTTACATTATGTGGTTATTAAGATTTAAGTAGTCTATCTTTATGTATGGAAGGTTATGGGTTAGGTATTATTAATATAATAATATATATTATTGTTTTTTTTTTTATTGTATGTGATTAAAAATAAAAACCCGTCTGCTTTGAATGTAAATAACCACGAGCAACTTTTTAATGACATTTCCAGGAATCATTAGACGACTCAAAACAGATTTAAAAAAATGTATTCTACAAATAGTTTTTATGAAATTAATTAATATATTTTTACGTAATCATAATTAACACTCTAAACTTAAAATTACTTAAAAAAAATAGACAGTGATATTATATTTTATTTGTGGTTTATTAAACCATGTAATCACGTTTTTTTACCTATATAGACGTATTAAAGTTGGTTATTATTATTTATTAGTGGTATTGAAGATAATAATTAATAGATAAACAATGATTTGTGTAATTATTATTTATCATTAAAATTATAAATTAAATAGGAAAATTGTCTTTTGAGGGTAGAAAATATGAATTATAATATCATGGAAGCGAGAGGCTAGATTATATAAATATCACTATCTTTACTTTCATAAGTATCTACTATCTACATTGCAATGTTTCTTAAAATATTTTTATTTTTCAAAAATAAAATACGAAATGTTAATGTTATATTATGTAAAATTGCGTGGATATCAGTTTTGTTTAATCAAAATGGTTTCAAATTCAACGATTTAGTAAAATATTAAATAATAATACAATAGATGCTAGTTTTGATAAATTTGAGTGAGGTTTTTTAAATAAGAAATTTGAAA
This sequence comes from Aphis craccivora, assembly GCA_009835225.1. NCBI lineage: Eukaryota > Metazoa > Arthropoda > Insecta > Hemiptera > Aphididae > Aphis > Aphis craccivora. The sequence continues at coordinate 16,063 of VUJU01002331.1, forward strand.
ATTATTATAATTATAAAAATCATGAAGAGGACATTGTACCCACACGTGGAGACAGCCTCCATCTTAGCACATCAAAGCAAATTTACGTTGAGAACAGAATCCATTTTATGATGTTTATTTAGGACATCATATGAGTTTTCATTGATACTTTAATTTTAAAGTGAGTTATCAGCGTTTTAAAGTTTTAATATTAATTTACATAACTATATTTACCTAATTCAGTTTAAATGTTTAAAATGAAAATTATATCTATAAAAGCCTACATGATACCATAGATAATATTGTCACTTTTAAATTTGATATTAGGTAAATTAAATCTAATATAAAAGCTAACAGTAATACAGGATAAATTGGGTTCTGCTGAACTCAAATCTATTATATTGTACTTTAGTAAGACAGAAACAACACATGCGATTTAGACAAAATTTTAACTATCTACATAACATATTAACATTATTAACCTATGTATATTGTATATTACCGAAAATAAAATGACCAACAAAGAAAATCAATTTTCGTATGACTGTAATTATTGTTATGTCTTATACGTGACCCCACACGTTTGTTGAGTAATAGGAACAAACTGCAGTAGGCTTGTCATAATTAATTTCATCTTGGAGGATTTATTATGTCTTTGTCGGTGCTGGATAGATGTTTATGAGTTATGACAAACTGTTTTTACGCAGATGAAAGGGTTTCGTTTCCCCTCTTAAATATACTCTAAATAAAAATACTATGAACGAATGGCGGTTAGGAAATAAAGAAAAAATTCCTATCGAGGATATTATTATAACTTACCGGTGTATGAATGACTCCAGACGGATTTGGTTCCACAATTAGCTCTGTTTTGCTCAGTAAACATGTTAGCTGCTCTGAAATGTTGCCAAACATAAAAATCTTGTATAAACGTTATTGATATATTTAATGATTATTTTTAATTGTCTAAATTATTTTCTTTTATTATAAATAATTAAATTTAAATAATCAATATTCTTTGTTAATATAATATTACATATTATATAGGTATATATAATAGTTGTATAGGAAATATTTATAGTTCTTTTTTTGGAACTATACTCGATAAAAGCTGAATAAAATGTTTAAATGGTTTTTTTTATACATGGTCACTTTAATATCTTGTAGAATATTCTGTTTAAAATATTTATTTATAAAAATATTAATGTATTATTATTTTTTTTTTATTTATTAAATATACCTGTCAATACTTAGGTACTCATAAGACTTAAATCATGAGAAAATTTGTTTCAAAAATATTATTATTTAATTGCCATACCAATTATAGTATACATTCAAATAAAAATGATAGAATTTTCTAGTTTTTTTGAAATAATAGAGAAATACATCAATAATTTATAGTTTTTTTTTTTCATACATTTAGAGAAAATTTAATACAAACTTAAAATAATTTTAAACAGTTGTATTTAAAAAAAAGTTACACGCAATAGCATATAATAATATTATAGTTATTGGTTGTATTATACTTGTATACATTATTGCATTTTAAGTTATTACTTATAAAACGTTGCTTAGCCCATAAGTGGCACTTAGTGAGTGGAATCGCTTATCATGATTTATAAATCTGTGGGAGGCTTGTCCCCAACCATCTTCAAATTTTCACCAATATTTTACCACTAATACTGCATGATAAGTAAAAAATAAAAATGTTATAAAATTAAAATTCTATATTATATCATCAAATCGTCATGAATCATAAAATCACTAGGAGTCTGAGCCAATACGAGTAAATAGGTAACTATTTATATTAAACATATTTTGGCAAGGTACAAGGAAAAATATAATTTTTTTAATTTATTAATTTTAATAAAATCGAATAAAACTTTCATTTAAAAGTTAATAAACTTGAACATTTAATACAAGCTACAGCAATTTAAAAATATTGAAATCGTACAATTTTTTATAGGCATTTAAAATTTAATTGAATATTTAAAACATAAATAATAATTTTATTCAAACAGTTTTAGTTATTTTGTTTTAATTCAAAAAATATTAATATATATGCAACTTGAAACTTCACGCCATTGCCATGGACCGTTTATTGAACTGTTATATACTATATGCTGGTATTGAATTTTAACTTTATAAGTTAAATGTTAATAACATGTAACATATAATAATTTTACATGTTATAACTACTTATAAGTTTATTATTATTATTATAATATTAAGTATAGTATAACTTATAAGTGAATAAGTGATGTTCGTGGTAAAATTTAGTTCAACGTATTATAGTGTCACTAATAAGTAATAGCTATAGTAATATAGCTATATATCATAAAATATCATTAAAAATACAGGTGGGTAGTTCCATGACAAATTTTTTTCGCTTTAAGTCGGTTTTTGTAGGCTAACACATCGATTAAAGTGATCTACTCATTAATGATGGGGTAAGCAAATACACAAAATTTACTATACAGCAAACCAAATTCTCCAGTTAATTTTATAGTTTATTATTTATTGATGTTGTGTACTTAGCTAATACCTACTATCCAGTACCTTATGAATTACAATAATGTAATATTATATATTATTGAAACGGTTTACCTAGAATTTTGCTTAATAAAATGTATAATAGGTATTGTTTATTAATATACATTTTTTAAGTAACTTAAGTAAATTATAATTAAATATTATTTTTTTGAACTATATTTTATTATATTCATATACCTATTTTTTCCTATTTTGAATTTAAATATTACCTACCTTGTGGGTATGTAATAAATACACATAAATAGTCAGTCAACCAAAGTCATAAGTAATAATTATTACTAATTATTTAGGTATTTACTATTGTTTATTGTTTAGTAAATGTATTCTTTTGTGAAATTTATAAATGTATGACTGGTTATAATTTGCCTACTGAATATAATAATAACATGTTTTAATATTATTAATTATAAAAGGTAGGTATTTAAAAATAAAATTGGCATATTCCTTATTAGTACTCTTTAGTACATTTGCACGAGTAGGTACATATAAATATTAGTTGTTTTGAAATATAGTTCTGTAAATCTGAAAGAAACATTTCGGTATGTTTGTTAAAACACAAACTTCAATCTAACCCTTTTTAACGCAATCGGACGATGAGTAAGTCTATTAGCTTTCTGTCGCTTGCGGATTCGATGAATCCCGCGATTATTTTTAATCAACACAATACGATAAATTACACTGTCAAAAACGGCGTAGGGTCAGCACATGCAAAGAACGGGGGATAAAAACACCCTCTTTCGTTCTACGGTGGGAGCATTTGTATAATGTATAAGCATATAGTCTGTCACCCTCTCCAAAAATTATGTGTCCGATCCGCGAACAATCGTTTGGGTAGAAACTTTTTTCAGGGTCGACACAACAAAGAAAATTGTTATTACAGTACAGAAATATAATAGAACTAATAATTTTTATGTATTATATTTTGATATGTATACAAACATACTGTTTTGATAGAATCTAATAATTATTATTATATGAGTAATCATTGAAATAATAGTTAAATAGTTTTAATTCGGTTAAATAGTATTTTGTAATTATGTGATGAATTTCACACGATGAATAGATGCAATATTTACCTATAGTTTTAAGCAAATTAACAGCAATGTTAAACGATGTATAGTAAATGTAGACCGTAGGTTACTTATCATAGCTTAATAGAATGTAAATAGTTTTATTCACATAGGCGAATCATAAATAATGACTATCAACAATACTGAAAAAATCAAATAAAATTGGTTTGTATGATATTATTTAAATAAAATTTTTTTTTTGATTAAAGTTTATTTTTTAGAAGTTAAACTATAAAACGAATAATATCAATTTTAAAATGAAAAATATGCGATATTAGGAAGTATAGTTGATTAAAAAGGAACAAACTCATCGAATCGTGAAAAGGGAAATAAGTCTTCTCTATTGTTGTTTTGACAATCGCTGTAACTGACATATTATACTTTTACCATTGTGGTATCATTTACATGAACTCTGATATAAGTCCAAATAGGTTTCTTCATTGTATTTTTCCAGTAGTATAGAAAACACGGGTTATGGATCATAATGTCACATTTTTATTTTTATAAAAAGCCCTAAATATTCTTGTATTTTAATTTTGACATTTATATTTTCCCCTCTCCTCCGAAATAATCATTCTGTTAGATACCTAGGTAAATTTATTTATATCAGTAGTTATTATTTGTATGGCCACTGGCCAAAGTATGGCAAATATTAACAAAAGTATAATTAATTTGTAAATGTGTAAAGCCTTAAGGATACCAAAGATATATCGCTATGACGTATTTACCCATACGTTTTTATACTTATACATAGGTACCTGGTACATTATATTAATAATTGATCACTGATGGCGTATTAAAAATGTTATGTAACATAAGTGCATATTATAAATCCTTAAAGAAAAATTGTGAAATAAATATTTTTATAGATTTTATTATTTGCAGAGATAAAATATTTTATTTTATTTTTCAGATGGCTACTGTGGAAATAACGGCTTATGGGAGGCCACCAAGTCGTGGAGACATGGTGACAATAATAGATGGACGAAATCAACGGCTCAAAATTGGAAAAACAATGAGAAGAAAATCACCAATACCAGTTCTTCCACCTAGAATTCCTACACCTATGCCAAAACTACCGAAAGATAGGTAGGTACTACAGGTAGTTAGTACTGGTAGTAGCTAATAGGTTGAATGTACTATATATTACTGTAGGTATTACAATTTACAAATTTAAAAATAAAGTGAATTTATATCTATTGGCTATCGGCTATTAATTATTACGTGGTTATATAACTACCTATACCTAAGCCTCAACGATGATTAGTTATGAGATAAAATATAAATCACTATTGGATTGAAATTGCAGGTTGGATCCAGTTTAACAATTATCTTTAAAGGTTGAAAAAAAAAATGAAAAAATAACTTTTTCTTTTTTAATAATATATAAATATATATTAATATAAATTATGACTTTGTATTTTTACCCATATAAAATATAATGTATGGCCAATCGTAGATACAAGTTATTACAATATTACATAATGCTTATTTATTAATTATTAAAATATAACTGGTGCCTATAACTTATAAGTGCCTAGAAAAAAAAATGATATGTCGATATTATATGTATAATATATATTCTATGTGTAATACTATGTATTATATACAAAGTATTAAATTGTTTTAAATAGTTTTTAAAATTTGCAGTCATATTTATACAGTTTCAAAAATTACTTATAAGTCCTCTTTAAGGTTATTGCATCATAAAAGTCCATGGGCCATAAGACTTGAGATTTTTCAGTGTACATTAATAATATTATAATTGTTACTTATTAAATATTGTGCTTAAAAGAAAATACACCAATTACTCTTAATTCTTAATATGAATAAAACAATTTATTTGAAGAAAAAATATTGACCTTGAAAATAAAATATTTTATACGTTTAAATTAATACGAAATGGTCTTAAATGATTTGAAAATATTAGAAAATCTAGACTGATTGTTTTTCAAAAGAGTACGAGAACACTGAAAAATCATAAATTTATAACATAGATAAACGCAATACTCAGGGCCGTAGACACGAGGTGTTAGGGGGTTCAGACCCCTCCCATTCACATTGTATACTGTAGAAAATATAGGTCCAAATATCTGATTACTTAATAATGTTTTAAATATTACTTCAATATAATTATGAACCCCCCCCCATAAAAAAATCTTGTCTACGGCACTGATAATACTATATGATTATAGTTAGTAGTATGTGGGGAAGTTTTTATGTAACGCTTAGTACAAAAAAGTGACTTCATTAAATACATTTTTTATTTAAATAAAATAATTGATATTTAACTATTATTACAGAATGAACTAAAATATGTTAATGATCTAATCAGTGGCGTATCTAGGGGGATTTGGGGGTTAAAACTCCCCCCCGAAATGTCTTCCAAAAAAATACTAATAATTTGAAAAAATAATAATTAGTGCTAAGTAAATTTTTTTATAATAAACACTCCCCCCACCCTCCGAAAAAAACTGGATACACCACTGATTATGCCAATATGTGTATAGATAATAATATAGAAATATAATAGATCATATTATGAAGAAGTTTAAATTTGGGTTTTTATTAAATTATTCCAATAAAAACTATATTAACACTTTCAATTAGTTTTTCTGTGTAAAATAACCACTGCTCCTTGGTTATTCTAATCATATTCTATATAAGGATACCATTTTTTTCTGTTTGTAATGTTTGTATCGTGGCCAGGGAGGGAAATATGGGTTCCCATATAATATGGAATATCAGCTCCCTAGTCATATCGTTTATTGATCGACAAAAAATTCAATAGTATCATTTACCAATTAACAGTCAATAACAATAAATAAATTATTTATAATAAGTAGGGGGCCTCTAACCGCCCTAAGGATGATCATTAGGCCCATATTGTTAACTTAACTAAGGATTGGTTCTTCAGTCTAACTGGTCTGCTTCATGTCTTCTGCTACGTCCTTTCCGGGTTCTCTTTTTGGCTCATGATAGCCTTGATCATATCCGGGAACAGGGCGCAATTCCTCGAAACTGCCAAGAGCACCCTGCTTTGCTGATGTCCATTCAAGGATGGTTCTTCTAGCTCGGGATTGTACAGGAAGTTCGCGACGTCCTCCGGCCGGGGAGGTGTACTAAGATACCGATACATCTCCTGTCTAGCTTTAACCTAGAAGGGACAGACGGAGATAATGTGCTTAGCATTGTCGTCGGGTCATAAGAATTCCTACCTACCTATGTATATATATATAGTCTCAATATTATACTGCCGATATTTTACCTAAATTCCACTGCATGTTAGGTTTTATTCTAGATTATTTTTCTACTCAAATCCATTAATATTACAAATCAATAATATATTATTATTACAGACAAGCCTTCTCACTGTTTTTTTGATTCAAAACTATAAACTAAAATAACATCAAATTAGAGTCGTTATTAGCTATTTCCGATTCATTTCTCTTCATACAGTTATGTGTATCAATATTTATCTATTTTTACCAAACTGCAAAAATAACTCAAGGGTTGTAAATGTTATATTGTATTTTAATTAAAAAATTTTTATGAGATATAGTATTAATTGAAAAATCATTTACCTATTTATTATTGTTTTATTTTTACAGTTCGTCAAAACTAAAAATTGCTAAATACGAAAAGACATATCAATCTTCTTTAGCGGCTCGGATGTTATTATTTACAGCTGATTCTGAAAAAGAGAATGGGAATCGTATAGTAAATAAGGTAATATAAATTTATAAATACGATATCCCTTATAATATTGTAATATATAGGTTACGAATATTACATTTTTAGTTGTGTTTTAAATTTATTTAAGCTTATTTAATTTTGTTATATTTTACAAATTGTTATTTTTATGATTTTTTAATTTTAAAATTAATTATGAGCATTTTTAAATATTAATTTTTTTTATACAATATAGCCTAAAGGTAGGTACTCATAACTTACTTAAAAATTGAAATACCATAAAAAACCAACGAAAGAACACGGACTATGTACACACATTTAAGTTTAATAATACATTATTTCACTCTAATATTTTAGTTTAAACACATAAAATTGAAACTGCTGAACGTTTATTTTGGATTGGTACCTATGCATTAGTAAGACGCAAATAACACATGCTTGTACTACTTTTAGGAATTCTATACAAAACAACTGATGTAATAATCTGTTCGTTAGATAGCGTTCGAGTAGTAGTGTATTTTAATGCCCGTTAGATGGCGTATAGTGATTCAAATTTTGTTAGTAGAGCTCTTCTACTTCTTATTTTATTTTATTTTATTTAACTTTCCGAGTTGTTAATTAATTATTGTGTATTGTCTGAACTCTGAATGATATAATCGTAATAAAAACCAATGAAAATTTTTTATAGAATTTTCTTAATAAGTATTAATATTTTTTGTTAAGTAATTGTGTAATATAATAATACTATCGCAGAGTACTACAATTTGAAGAAGTTCTATCACTTGTTAAAAAAGTTCTGTACTTGAATTATAAAATTAATAAACTTAAAAATACACAAGTTTTAGCAAAATCATTTGAATTGTTTAACATTGTTCTCAAGTGTTTTATACTCTTATCTAAATGTAGGTAAGGATTTATTTATTTTTATATACATTATACATGCATTGTACAGTTTATTGAAATAGAATGTTGCCACTGGCGTGTATAAAACTTTTTTGCACATTTGCTAAAGCATAATTTTCTTATATGAAATTAATTTTCCTGCTATACAGAGGTGGATTGGTATATTTGCCAATCGAGAACTTTCTAGACTCACTAGACTGCATGTTGTTTTTTTAATAAATAGTATAATATGATAAAAAAAACTGTTTTTTAAATAAAATTTTATGTGTACCTATAACTACAATATCATGTACTTCCCTACTTTCAATTTGACCAACTTAAACAATTATAAATAGACGACTTAAACAATTGATGAAAAGTAGGTAAAATGTAGGATTTTACTTAACTAATTAGTTAATGTTAACTTTCTAAAGTTTACAAACTAAATGTTTAAATAGTTTATTAACTAAATGACTTATCTAGATTGAGTACCTATCTATTGTCATAACTTTATTTTTGTAATTTAATTTGAAAAATAAAGTACACATAATGAATGAATCAATAAACATTATTGTATACCTAATCAATATGTTCATCTCTCCCCATAGAATCTAAAAGGTTGTTATAGGAATCTTAGTTTTATTTTTTGGGACGAAAAATATCACCAATTTGCGACATAACATAAAATATTCTTAATATTAGTTTTAAGTAAATAAATTCGCTAATCTAGCCATTCTCATACTAGATAGATACGTAAAAACTATGAATGTTGAAATATTGCACTATAATTATTAATAGTTAAACCCAGCTCAGTGTTTAATGCTGTAATGAGAATAGGTATATGCGGTGTAGGTATAGCATTAGTTTATACATATGATAGTTTATCGTTTATTGGTTTGAATAATGTTCATAATATAGGCCCCAACTTAATATCGTTGATGTTCTGAAGTTTTATCAAAGTCATCAATACTTTTAGTTTAATTGTTATTTCTAAAATAATTTAAGAATTAAGACCTAGGTGATTATTATTATTTGTTTATACCCACATTAGCCATATTTGTTATTTTATATTAGGTATTAATATTCCTATTTAAGTAATATACTATTTTTATGGTATAGATTCAATAAAATATTTTTTCTTTTTTAATTTACCATAAAATAATATTTAAAAGAATATGTATTATCTTTGGTATAAAATTAAAAAGATAAAACAGAGTTGAATAATTTTTTGAAATACCTAACTATGTAGAGAAGTGGCAGCGAAGTCGACGCAAGTTGTTTTTTCAGTCAAAACAATTATACGAATGGAACATTTTCCGGTGCGTTGCGTGCTGTGGCATGGTGGTGTAATAACGCGTTGTATGCATTCTTGATTATTAAAAGGACCAACGGTTTGGACACTCGTAAAAGTTTACGATGTCTAGTAGAGGATATAAGAAGGAAGGGTAAAATACAAAGGGTACAAAGAGCAATTTCGTTGTGTTTAGTTTTTATAGCATCATTTTTTTATGGTCAAACTAAGAGAAATTAATTCTTACCTGGCACACGATGATTTTTTTTTTTGGATACACAATTTTTTTACCAATAAAATTGACATTTACTGTTTTAAATACAAGATAGTTATAAACGATAACGAGTGTCTATAACGGAGATGACTCAGCTATATGTTATTGAGAGGGTGTGATGGTATATCACCTAAATCCTGTCATCGGCGATAAAAACAGATCTCACGGTGTTTCCCCTATATCACCCTCTAGTTGGTGTAGTTAAATAAATTATCTCCAGATTTATATAATATATACAAGAGGGCGGCTCAGTTACACAGCATATTTATATATACGTATAAGCGATCATACCCTCAAAATAAAAGTCATAAATATTCGGTACTTTTAAAATTTTAGCACAAATCCAATTAGGACGAATCAGTTTTTAAATATTAATACACTTTCAATAATCATATAATAATAACCAATATTATATTATATCTAAATATTTATAGCTACCTATAGTTTATAATAAACCTATATATTATAAACTTATATTTTTGACATTTAATTAGCAAATTTATGGTTAATTCCATTATTAATTTGAATAGAACTAATGTATTTTACGTGAAATAGGGAATATTTTTATGATTTTATTATAATATTCAATCTTTGGATTAATATTTTGTTATTATTGATAATTACAACATTACAAACATAAATATTTCGAACAGCTGTAATTTGGTGTTAGCGCATAATAATTTTTGCAATTACGTAAACAAGAAGGTTTTTATTGTTAAACCACAGAGTAGGGGACTACTTCTGTGGTATACTTATATGATCTAAAATTATATTATATGCTAAAAATGCTTCAGATTAGTTTAGGATGGATCATATTTTTCGTATATTTTATTTAAATAAACACTCAACAGTTAATTGTATTATATAATTTTATTTAATATGACCCTATGATTCTATGATGGATTTGTGAACTGCCTACCTTTAATTTATATTAAAGTATTAAACTAAAACACCCCCTCCCATTTATTCCTGGTTACACGCTTGATTTTTTTGTACTGTTAGTATAAATAATAAATATAATATAATGTTTTTAGTTTTTGGTGTAGTTATTAAAATATTTACTTAATATTAACTTAACCATTGTCGCACGTAAATAAATATCGTATGAACGCTGGGGACAGTCATGTAAATTTATGCTAATTGGATAAAAATTCACTAAATTGTAGAAAAAAGTAATTTTTTTAATAGGGGGTGCTTGTTTAAAATCGTCATAATATATAAGGTTTTTATTTTCCATTTTATACATAGTTCATAATTGCAGGCTTCACGTCCTGAAATATAATTATTTTTATTTAATATACAAATAGTAATATTTAGCAACTCTTAATAATCAATAAAAAATTGAATTCCGTGTATTCTTGAATTAAAATTTTGGTTAGAATAATTTTGGAAACATATTATAATATTATTTTACACCGTTTATACATACCTTTTATGAAGAAACAAAATAACGATTAATAATAAATGTATCCTTGAGTACAATATTTCTATATTCTATCAATAAATTTGAGAAACTAAAGCAATGAGTTAAATCGATCGTCCAATTTAATTATTTTATTGAACTCGTTATTTATAAGTAATTCAAAATACGAATTTATTATTTATTATTCAAATGTGTCCAAAGTGACTTATTAGGTATTCTGATAGTAAAAGCATCATTGCAAATATATAGCTAATTTTTTCCTTCCTTTTCCAAACGATTGTCTTTAGTATTCCTTACATGTTGTTCCGGTTTCTCCCCATACATGCAACCATACTGGTCAGTCACATTAAGTCGTCCTGTAGAAATATCTTCGAAAACCATTTGCAGCCATGCAATTTCCCCACATAACCGACCGCGATTTTTATTCTTTTTCTTTTTTTCTTTTTATCCTAGTGAAGGTTCTTATACGTGCATGGAATATTCAATAACATTTTCCACGTAATTGTTTTTTAACGATGTCAACACATTTCTAGCATAATCTGTTGGTAAGGAAAATGTTGAATATTATTTGTTTAGAAATAAAAATTATTTTAGGGTGTTTAATACAAATAAAAGTATGAACTGTTGGTTATTATAATAATTCTTAACTGATGATAATTATTTTCATGTTTCATTAATGGATCCTAGTTTGAGTTTTTTTTTACATAAAATTTGGCTATTTATGTGTTTATTATAGTTAAACGTCACATCTATAAGTGAATTATTTTAAGTCATTATAATATTCTCTCTTTTTTTTTTTTTATTGAGATTAAATGTTATAATAATTTTAGGATATAACTAAGTTAATCGATTAATGATCATGTTACTATTAAAGGTATTTTATTATGCAGTGTATTATTATAATAAATGAATAAATTACTTAAAAGGTATTTCTTATAATCGTAATTTTTTTTTAAAAAAAAACATCAGATTAAATTAGTTAAATACTTAAAAATATTTATTTATATTTTTACTTAAATGAATTTAAAGACTAGGGGTTTTAAATACACTCATCTTTCTTTCAGTGCTTCAGTATAAGTCATCAATAGTATTTATATGCATTGTACGTTTTTGTATTTTTAAAACGATTAAGTTTGATTTCATTAAATCATTATAATTAATTCATTTATATTATCGGGAAAATACGACTAGCTTTTACGATTTTAGGTACAGTTTTTTAGTTTTTTACTATTGAATACAGTTTATTAATAAACTAATTTTCATTAAAAATTCCAGTGATTGTTTATATTTTAATGTACTATGTGAAATATATATTGTTTATACTCGTGGATATTATTGAGTTAATACAAGAAAGTAAATAATTATAATTTAATAATTATTATAACTGATAAATTAATTAAGCTTAATAATATGTTATATTGCCTAATCTGTGACTAAGATATATGTTTATCTAGATAAAATAAAAATTGGACTATTTTAAAAGAACTATAATATAGAAACCAGACAACTAAAAGTTGAGATTAATTCTGGTTTTGGTATCGCGTATTTGGACATGATTATTATTTAAAATGCATGGATTTTTATTTGTTAACTGCAATTGAGATTGTAATATATCATAAATCATAATGCATGAAAACTTCCCTTGTGTATATTTATTGAATAGAATTTGGAATTGGGCACATGCGCTGCAGTATTGATGTTTACTTCTTATACAATTGCTTCTAATAATAGAGAGCGTGGACTTCAAATAAAAAAAAGCCAAACCACAACGATCCGCTTTAATCAAAGTTTCTTCAATGTCCCCACAATAGTAAAGCAACCTTCCTCCCTATAGCACTTGGGAGTATTTTTTAGGGAGGGTTGTTTTTATTTTAATTCGTCTGCATATACAATAATTTTCTTTTGGATGTAGCTTAGACCCTTTTTTATGTATATATTTTCTTTTTTATTATAGGGTGTTGACTTCTATCAACCCTTGATTTATTTTTGACTATGTCTGCAATCATTAATTTAAAAAAAAAACTGACGAAGTATGAAGTATTAATTATTTTATTTTACGATTTGAACCAGATTGAATTTTTCCAGTTTTGATTAATCTTGAACTTATGCGATTTGTTTCTTATTTAGAGTGCCTAAGAAAACTGCTTAATATAGGTAGTAGGCATTAAACATTATTTTTAATAATAATATATATATATATAAATATAATAAGATACAGTTATTTATGCATAACATGTAACATGTATAATATACCTACGCAGAATTTCAGAATATAAAATTAACTTGGGTAGGTATTACGTAAAACTAATTAAATGTGTTTGTGTAAATTAATTAATTTTATTCAGTATACCTAATCAATAGTTTATAAATTAAGTATTAACGAAGTATCTATATTCAATGCGTGTATGTACTATAATAGGATTGGTAAGGTTTAAATTTATTTATACTGTTTTATAATTGTATTCGTGTTTTAACTAATATCGACTGATCATTATGTTAACACATGTTGAACTGTTTAATGGACAATCATTAATAAATATATGTAAATATACTTTATAAAAAGTTTTCACTTTAATTGCATTTAAAATAGGTACTTATTTTAATGTATAATAGAAGAGTTATTTAGGTCGTATTATAATAATAACAAATATTTATACAAAGTAAAGTTATAGTTTAATTTTGTATTGTATTTTTACGTTTAACTTGAAAAAGTCCAAGATTTGATTTAAAAGTTAGTATAATTAACGACTTCTGTTTGGTGTTCTCGTATTCTTTAAACGTATAGGTATCTAGCTAAGTTTACCTATTTTACCATTTTAATTTCCGTAAATACGAAATTACTTACACTCGGCTATACTCAGGTAACCGGCCACCCTACACATTCATAATATTCTAATAATTGATATTGTACCTACCGCTGCAGTTATGTGTGAACATATTATTATAATATCAACTATGACTTCATCTAAATATATTTTTCACCTTACATAGCTCTATTAAAATAGTTTATACTGCGAGGCGTGGGTCAAAGTCTAAACCCTCAAATAAGTTAGCCAGACATCGAGGCTTGGCATCATCACTACAAATAGTCGTCAAACAATTTACTCTGACAATTTGATGAAGTAAGACGTCTTTGGTCCACTTTATACATAAATAAATAATATATATATACATACCCACCATATACACTGATATTATTATTGTAGAGTGATGGCTATATGGTCGCCGCTTGGTTTTGTGTGCTCTCTTCACCGCTGTGACTTATTGTCAATTGCCCTAAACACATTTAAAAGTACCGCACTTCCCATTCTTCCATGTAAGGTTTTATTTTGCTTGAAGCACACATATACACGTATATATATGTACATATACATATTACATACATGGTGAAGGACGGACGAGCACGCGTATACACCGGAACCCAATACACAATATTTTTGTTGACACTGTCGTGTCGGTGTTGTTTGCTCAATTCCCAATGCCGTCGCCGCCTCTGTGGCAGCTGCAGGCGCTTCGGAATGCTGATCCGATTAGACAAGTGCAAATTGTTGGAAGGGTGGCGGACACACACGGGGCCTGTAACTGCGTTATTCGCCTGCTTTTACCCTGTAGACCGTAAAATTTATTGGGGGGTCGGTAAACTTGACTTGAGCTCGGGGTTCGATGGAAAAAATGTCAACAAATATCATCGTAATCGTGTTATGTATATATAAATATACAATAAATATAGTATTTATGTATGTAGATGAAAGGACAATGTGTTGTAAACGTTTCTTCAAAGACATAAAGTTTATTTTCAATTATTATGAAGTTTAATTTAGTTTTGAACTTTTTTCTGTTGTATTATTATAAGTTTAATATAATTTACTTATTCACTTTATAATATTTTGTATAAATCTAGTAGATTTTCCTTTTTAAAATATTGTGCGGCCTATTAGTGATTGGTATGTAGTTTGTCGGTCTACCTATTTTACTTAAGATAGGTTTTTATCGAAAATGTTATCATTCGTCTTTAACGATAAGCAATAGTCGTAATAATACCTACTTCTATTAATTGGATTTATAAAAACTATAAAGCCCTCTTTCGAACCATAGCAGGAAAGCCTTAGTATAAGTAGTAAAACACATATTAGACATGTACATTCCACTGATTTTTGAGGGTCAAAATTGTAATTGGTTAAAGTTTTTTTTTTTTTTAATATTTTTTAATCTATTTACTAATAACTTCATAAATTTGGTTTAAAACAAATCATTAAAACATGATATAAATAATTTGTGTTTAATCCTTGGCTGTTAATTTATTGATAGATTGTACACATTAAAATACATAACTAAAATGTAAAAGTTATCAACGTTATGCAATTTGTAAATCAATATAAAAGTAAAGTTTACACAAATACCTTACAATGATTAATTACTCTACCAAGTATATTTTTTACGCTTAATTTTAATAGGGACACTGTATGCGTTCCATTTGGTGATTTTGTTTGGTGTACGGAGATGAAGGATTACACATATTATATAGGGGTAGATTGATTGATTCTTAAAATCCCTTTCATTTTATTTGTATTAAAAAATCCATTAAATAAATTTAAAGCGAATAAAATGCCCTAGTCTTTAGAATAATAAATGTAACAGAATATATAATATAGTATTTTTATTATTACCTAGTTAAAATATTAAATGACCACATCGATATAAACTTGATTTTAATTTAATTTAAAATTTAAATTAGTTGTAATACTTAACTTTGAACGTAAGTAATTTTTTTTGTACCATGTTTTAAATTCGAATAAAACATTAATATTAATTGAGTCAAATTTTTAATTGAATCTGGCCATATGAAATAATTTTGTGTAAAAAATTATCAATAATTGTGTACATAGTTATTAGTTTAAAGAGTGTGGAAGTTAATATATTATTTAAATTTAATAACCGTGCAGCATGATTCATGTGTGATATAATACTTTAAAATTTAAATGAAGAATACTATTAATTAAATTATACCTCATTATAATAATTATTGGACGTCCACCAAAAAATATAAAATAAAATTCATTTTCAATTATTGTCTTCAACAAATAATCAGGATTGGTATTTGGTGGTTAATATTTTTATCCATTATAAAAATTAACCAAATTTCAACCTTCAACTGACTGTTTATATTTTGCTTTCAAATGTATACCTATAATAGGTACATATACATGTAAATAAACTAAATAAATAAATAATAAGTGATGAAATATTCATTTAAATTTTATAAAGCTATATTAATATTATTAGTATTGTAGATGGATTAAACCTTCTTAAAAATATCCTAAAGAACTAAGTGTCTTATATCCCACCCAATATCTTCCTATCGACCTATGTACTAGTGACACTCATAATATACGTTGGATAAGACAAATTATTATTTATAACTGGCATATATCTTGTTATACACTGGTGTACATATATGATATCTTTTACAACATATTGTTTGTACCCATTACCCAATACTCAGGAACGATATTAAAAAATATGCACGGGGAGGAGTAACTTTTAATATTTTTGACTAGATTTAGAAATGCCGAACTTTTAAATGTTAAACAGTCAACAGATTTATTGAGCATTGACTGCCGACTGTAAATCTATTGCTGTTGAGTAAATTGGGTGTCATGTTGTCATCCTCACGACCACCATTGTTTCTTCGTATACTTAAGTTTTAAAGAAAATAAAACTCATTAACTATTGAGAAGTAGTCAACAGCCTACTCTGCTTATTTTGTACGCATTCTTATATATTATGTTGGAGTGGACAAACAAATTATTTTTAACGAAATTCCAGTAAATATTGTTTTTTTTTTTTTAATTTCAGTTTCTATATTATCTATACAATATAATTGATACCATGATTGCAGTTTTTTTAAGTAAAGCGGCGTTACAACATCTTTTCTTTTTCGACCATCCTCGAGTTGTGACAAAAAAAAAAAAAAAAAAACAATAATATATCATATTTTCAGTCATATTGAAGAACTAAAATAATATTATAAACTCTAATTTTTATATTTTTAGTTTAGTTTCAAATGTCCACCGTTGGTTCACATTTCTTGTAGGGTTGACAAAATCTGTGTATTGGTACGACTTTAAATAAATACCACGGTAACCACAAATATAATTGTCAAACTACCAATATGTAAATGAAAGTCGATCGTAATGCATGATTCACGGACACCGGCACGACAACGAGGTGTGGTATATGGAATTTCTAGATGAGTTTAAAAAATTTCAGACAATGCGCCGATGTTGTGGCCATTAGAAAAAAAATAAAAATGTGTAAATGATGAACCGACAATATTACGTAATATGGTATAAATAAATAAACGTCGACTGCTGAGGTCTGTTATTCTAGAATCCCAAGGTCAAAATTTCGACTTGAAAATTGTTTGGCATTATCTTATTTATTATGTAACGATTGTAATCACAAAAAAAACTACGTTACATAGACATTACCGGTAACATTATACCGGTATGGTTACAAAATGTTTGTTTTTGGTTAAAAGTTGTTACATTATAATACAAAACAATTTTCAAGTCAGCATTTTGAGATACTAGGATAATTCATCTGATTATTGAATTCGCCATCACCAAAAGTGGTCCTCAGAAATCAGTCACGCTACACGATGTCTAACCATTGTTTACTATAGGCCATGATCGACACTATAATAGAGGTGGCTTTACTTTCTGCTGCGATTAATCGTAATTTCCAAAAAATAATTTGGCGCTGTGACTGGCTAAATTTTAGCAGAATACCATAGTATATTTCATATACCAGAGAGTAGAATTCAACCTTATTTATGGTATATGTAACATATATTAAGCCAATTACCTCCCTCCCTTAATGTATTATGTCATAGTATTTATGAGAAGGGTATTATTCACTTACGATGTCTATAATTTCTGGAAATTCATTTTACTTACTCTTTTTCGAAATAAGGATTTTTCAGTAGTTGATATATGAGATTAGCAATATCAAATTTTTAGGAGAAATAAGGAGATTATTATTATGATTATTATTACTATGAAAATTCTGGATATCGACCAGGAGTTTTGTATAAAAGATATTTTTAAATTTGTATTTGAATACCTACAAATATAAATATGCGAATTCATTCAATAAATATTTAAAATGCATTTCAGTTGTTTTTAAGAAAAAATACAAATTTTTGACGTGTTTTTAAATAATTTTTAAATGTACTCGATATTTCATGGTTATATTTTCCGTTTAGTCTCCTACGACTTGTACACACATGCCACACGTAAATGTATGGTATACAGGCCGTTCTGAATGGTGCTTTAAGTTGCCAATTTGTATGAGTTTAAAAAAATAATTATTTAACAGTTAAAATGTAGGTATGTACTTATTATTTTAAAAATGTGTTTCAGGGTAATTTACAAGTGTTACAGTGTCACTAATTATTTGAGTGTACCGACCACAGAGGGCTTGTCGCGTAATTTTGTATTTGAATATTATCTTTGAATTTTGAATCATTCTGATTTAAGTTTTTCTTAACAATGGCACGGGGCAGTAGAACGGAGGTATTCTAGTGTTTTTTTTTTTTTTTTTTTTTTAAATATTTTGAGAGCATTTCTACCAATTATTTTCATTAGTATATTTTTTATACAAATATTTTCTTAAAAAAATAATTTTTGTATTTTGAAAAATTGATTCGATACATAAAATATTCAAATTCGATTTGATCAATTTTACAACTTATTTTTATTACGATGTGTGGCGTAATTACGGGAGGATTTAGGTGTCGTATCCTTCCTTGACCTTTAAAAAAAAAAAAAAGATTGGCTAGGTAATTACATTTATTTACTGATATTATTGTATGTTGTATTGAAATATTGAGTATATGGTAATTATTTGTTTTTATGTCACATGAATAGATACATTTATTGCACTAAAAAGGGGTGCTTATGATAAATACAATTTTCTTTGGGGGAATGGGAGGTATAGGTAAAATGTAAAAAAAAATAATCCCCCACCCCTACAAGCATAACTAAATCACGTCAATGATTACGATACATGATACTATACAACAGCTTGAAGTATAATTTTAAAAATAAATATAAATTAATGTTATTACATTTATTTAACTTAAATTATATTTTTAATGCGAATAAGATATAACGATTATTAAAGTTGTTTAAAAATAATTATTTTATATTTTTATCACTCATAAGTATTATGATATAATGATATACTACGTAGTATTATTACTTGTATATTTGTAATCATATGTTTGTTGATTAGTGATTTGAAGGGGATAATCGGGACACAAGGTATTTTGAATCCAATAATTTCTAATAACGCTAATTTTTTTCAAGCCTAAAATATAAGAAAGTGCTTTTCCCTTTATTTTATTTTTCCAATCCCAAGTAATGTTATATTCATCTATGAATAATCGTTTAATGTTTAATGTATAAGTCACAGAATCCATATTTACTTGTTTATATGTATAATTTTATAATTACCAAATTTTGAATAGAAATAATGGAATTATTATTATATCAACAAATTTCTTTAAGAAAACCTAAAAAATTTTTCAACATTTTATTTGTCTTTAACTACAGAATTACTCAGAATCGTTTTCTAATGATATTGTAATAATAATTTTTTTTTAATTTACGGAAATCCAGTACTAGGTAGGTATATATTATTATATCTATCGAGCTGATAAAAACAAAACCAATGGTCATACTATTTTTCGTGATTTATGTACCCTATCCAGCGTTTTTTTTTAAACGTATAGCTTCTTTTTAAATTTGAACGATATGCTTGGCCAACGTAGCTGAAAAATATTGTCTATATACAGTGGTCGCCGCTTATTGGACTCACTTTGGGACCTGACCATTTGAGTCGATTAACCGAATGAGTCAATAAGGCGAATGACCCAAAAAAAATTATAAAATACTTAAATTTAAAAACTTATTTACTTAAAAATATGTATTGAGATTCAAGGTATGTATAAAAATAAAAATCTAGCTAACGCAATTAAAAATAAAATAATACATAGGTATTTCAAATCTAATTAATTTTTTGATAAAAATCTATCCAACGTTGATTGGATTTTCCCCTTTTCAGCCAACTTCTTAATCATATTTTCATAACATTTATGTTGCTCGAAATACATCAAAATCGCCTCTTTGCTGAATCTCTCTACGTAAAATTTAAAGCGCTTCTAGCATTTGTTTAGTTGATGGTGGTTTCTCATCAAATTCCTCTTCGTCGCTATCACCTGCCACATTCTTACTTATATTACTTATATCCTATTTATAACACGTTTGTTCAATGTATGTAGATATTTTCTTTACTTATCTAATTTTAAAATGACCCTATTAACCGGTGTGTGAGTCAAATAGACGAATTTTTTGCTATGTATTAGTATATGTGCGAATCGGGACTAGCCGTTTTGTGTCTGATAGGCGAATGAGTCAATTAACCGTGAGTCCAATAAGCGGCGACCACTGTATTATATATGATTAGAATATGATGTAATGATTTTTAGTTAATTTTTTTTTACGTTACTACGTTAATAGGTTATGTAAAAAGTTTCATTGTTTTAATTATTACTAAGGAATACATTTAATTACTTAATGTATATAAATGAAAATATACACACAAAGTATACTTTGTTTTTTTTAAATTTAATTGCTTTTGAACCAAATTAGTTGTATTTTTTGATTTATTATAAAAATAATAATAATATTATTTTTAATTGCATACCAGTTATTTTAATTATTTTTTTTGTGTTAATATTTTAATGTAAAATTAATAAGTTGTATAACTGCATGATTATTTTTTAGTATTATGTCTTATCGTACAGCAGTAGAGTATGTATATTTAAGCTGGTTTCGCTTTAGGTATAATATCGTATAAATTGTTATTGCTGATTCTTTATCTTCTGATGATTATAATTTTTGTTGATGTTATACACACCCGAGTTTTGAGTATGGATAATAAGTTATATGTTATAATTAATAACAACTACTAGAATATTTGATTGTGTTTGTATTTCAAACAAAAATGTATATGTACCTATTATTAATTATGAAGTATATTCGTATCCAAAAACAAAGTTCGCTAACAACTATAAAATGTTGCATATAAAATAATGTATAATATTATAGGTTTTATTATACTTCTACGATGTCATCACGACATCACGTACCTACCTATCGCATAATGGTAAAGTTAAAATAATAGAGATAATAATATTTACTGCAACGTTATAGAACTTTTCATCGAATTTTATTCAAGATTAATGTATGTTTATTTTAAGAACGAGTTGGGACGCATGATCTTATAACAGTGTTATATGAGCCTAACTAAGTTTTGTTCTAATATGTAAGCCGGGAGTAACTGTTTTCCGCCAAATTGATCCTAGCCCGTTATCACCATGGCCGTTTTCCGCCAAAGGTTACATTCCGATTTCCGCCAGAAAAAATTAATACATTTTTTTTTGAGAACCCCTGAACTGAATCCATCAATTAGTAATGATTCGATGTACGCGCCTCACCTATTGTATCACACACACTCGTCACCTCACACAGATATTGATCATGAAATATTATCTATATATCTTATCTTACTATTATAATTCACCTATTTAAGTATACCCACTGTATTTTCCCAAGTATACGCTATTATATACGAATTGTACGTAAAAACAGTATACCTAAGTATAAATATCACATGTTAAACATCACTAGTTTTTCGTTCAAATAATACATTATTATTATAAAAAAGTGGGTAAGTGGGTACCGCTCTGCTGTACATTAGGTGCCGTGTGGATCACTATTTTATATTATAGGAGGGTTAAATTTGAATCCAATGATGATCACCATTGTATACGAAAAACGATTCTGAACGGAGATGATTGGTCAGCCTAGGATATAATTTTCAGTGGTTGGTGAAAAAGGTAGTTTATATTTTAATGGCCTGAATACATCAAAATTTAAGTTCTTTTATAATTATTGTAAGCTAAACTTATGAAAAATCTTGTATTAAATTTTCAGCTCTTAGCTACTTATAAAAAATTTTTTATGAATTATACCTACAAAATAATTTGCAAATATTCATGGTTTTGACGAATTTTTGTCAATATTTGAACTTCAAATGCTAATTAAAAAAAAATGTGCCTATGTATTCTTATAATTTTTCAACCACTATAAGAATAACTTATGAGGAATTTTGTATTAAATTTTCAAGTATTTTGATTGGGCTAAAAAAAATTTATCGACGCTTAAAAAAAAATTTCTCAGAAAAATTGAAAATTTCAGTTGTCTATAAATTGCTAAAAAAAGTCAAAATATTTTGAAAATTAAATCACGTAAAGAAAATGCCAATTTTAATAACTGGTAAAATTTTCAAGTACCTACGACTTATACTTTTTGAATAATAACAAATATTTAAAATCGTTTGAGGATAAATCGTTATC
>VUJU01002332.1:7722-38703 GCA_009835225.1 Aphis craccivora
CTGAAATTAAATAATATTATAGTTCAGTTTGTGGGGGCAATGTCTCCACCAATTTTAGGCTGTGGGGGCAGTTGCCCCCATTCGCCCCCGCCAAGTTACGCCTATGCAATTATAGTTATGTGTTGGGGAATCGTAAGTTCCTACACGAGAGTAACAGGTAGACAATAATTACATACGTTAATTCCTACATGCCTATGTGATGTGTAAGTTCCTACACGAAAAAAAAAAAAGGTAACTTACATTCGCCCTATGTGTTAGATAAAGTTTTATTATAATATGGACTAATGGATAAAATATGCTATCACGATTAGGTGCAATATATTTTTTATTTGAATTATACAATCTTTACAAAGTGTGTTATGTATACAATAAAAGATATAGTTATTTAATAACACGAAAACTTAAATTATGATTTAAATGTGAAATTAAGTATTAATAGCTTATATAACTTATACATATATACATACCTATGTTTAAATCCAGTTGGTATGAAATTAAAACTTATTAAAAATGTTATTAGCGTCAGTAAAATTACAATAAAAGCAAAACGATATTTTATTTTTACAAGCCGCATAGTATTTATTAAAAATAAATTTCTAAGTAGGTATATAATTAATTAAGCAGGAGTTATTGGATTTTTGACAATTTATTATACATATTTATGTGGTAAGTGTGGCATAGGTATTATTATGTAGGCTATATTATACAATTCATGGATCCGACCCACTAACATTATTACTCGATCTATCCGAATTATTGCTATAGTTGGTTATACTATCTTAATTTCGAAAGATAATTCTTTATGCAGTGTTACAGAACTACACACAACCCACTTACATTTTATAAGTGCTTTTGATTATGTACGTATGCTTTGTAAACATAAAAATTTAAAGTCATTGAGTATTTACTTAATCTTAAATCAACATTATTTCTCATAGGTTATGTTCATACTATATTGATATCTATATAGGTAGGTATTATAGATTAAGGGTACCTACCTTTATAGGCGATATTGTGTGAGTGTTCAATCAACAGTTTTCCCGTATTACATTATTTACATAGTACGTTGTTATATTTTGTTTGGTTTTGGTTTAACTGTATAGTCGTATAGGTACAAAATTATGATTTTTCATTTTTGAAGATGTGCCTGAAAAGTCTAATATAGACTAATACAGGTTGTATATTATATTTTATATATTGAATATAGATACTTCAAGAGAGACGTGGAACGATGTAGTCCCTCTTAAAAAAAAATAAAAATATTTTAAAGTACCTATAGTTACTCTTATCCTAAATATTTTCAGATCATTGATCAATAAGACAATTTAAGTAATACACATTTTTTTTTAAATTTTTTGCATTTCTTTTCTATTTTTTTCCAATTCAAGCATTACTTGTATCGACTCTGTACATAGCTGATCTTATAAAGTACAAACAATTTAAATATCACATATAGGTAGTGGTGATTAAGTAGTACCTAATCGGCCAGTGTCCTGCATTATATACAGTGGCGTATTTAGAATTTTGCTGCCCCTGGTACACATTTTTTTATGCCCTCTTCTTTTAACTTACAAAACATGTGATATGGTAATAGTATCATGCAGTAACGCAGTATAAAAATTAAAAAGCGTGGTCAAGTGAGTATCGCTATACTGTATAATAATTAATAGGTCACTATTATGCCAATTTTAACGACTGGTGTATGTTTCAAATTTCTACGAATAGTAATTGTTATCTATAAATATAACAAAAATCTAAAATTATTTAATAGTAAATCGTTATTTTATGAATTTTATATTTCGTAAAAATTTAATTTAAGGAAAACATTTTTTTAATTGGACAACGTTCAAATTTTTTTATAATTATTGTTAGTCACACTTATGGAAAATCTTGTATTACATTTTCAACTCATATATACTTATACCTTTTTTTTTTTTTAAATTTTAACTACAAAATAGTTTGCAAATATTCATGTTTTTGTTGATATTTGAACTTCAAAAACTAATAAAATAAAAAATTGTGCCAATGTACCTACCTATTCATATATTTTTTGAATCACTATAGTCTATAAGACTGACTTACCGCGAGGAACAATTTTCAATGCAAGTTTCCTCACCACCTTAGCACATTATGAAAATCGATATTATATCAACTTTAATGTTGCATGAGGTATTGCATGTGGCGCGTTTTTTTTTTAATGTGGTTTCCCCGAGTATAAACTTTAGGCCTAATCCACATAGAGGGTAATGGTGAACTGCCCGGCAGTTTTAGTAGGTGAAATTGTTCGCAATTTATCGTTTTATACACATTTTAAGCCAAAATGATAATGTTTAAAATAAATCTTTGATTTAATGAAATAGTATCTCTTATATGACCGAAAATTTGCCATTACCCTCATTAGCAGTGCTGAATTCAAGACGTATATCATATTAATGGTGATCTAATATAAATAAAAAATATAACGGTAATTGTTGTCCAATCTGATTAAATATTACAAATTTATAAAAAAAAGTACTCCACAATTAAAAATGTATGTATTAACATTGTTAAATGATTTCATATTGATATGCTTTTGTCTACTGAATTCAATACTGGTATAATATGTGTACACATATAGCTAAAATAAATATATAATTAATATTATAATACTATTAAAACGGGTAGAATTTTAACTAAAGTTATTAAAAATATTTCTAATATTAAACAGATAAATTAAACTGACCTGTATATTATCATTATTATCAATTATATTTTTATAATTCTGTAATAGAAAAGTAACATATTTTTCATGTATCATTATTAATAACCCATTGTACATTTAAAATCTTGCTTGTCTTTCTTAAACATCATTATAGTATTATACCAATGATAAAAAATAAAATAAAACACCAAATGATTCTATACCTAGAATGATGTGTATAATATTAGAAAACGCAGTTACTATAATACTCATTTGATCGCGAAGCATTCTTGAAAAATTAAAATAAAAACATTTAAAATTTAACGTGATTTTTATAGAACAGAACTACTTAAAAAAATACTAATACTGTACTTAGAATGAAAACAATTAGGTAACAGATAAATTATTAAAGTATAAAAATAATATAAAACATGAAATTGTATTCAAATAACTTTACTGACTGACGATAAACATTTTATAAACAACAATAGGCGTTTATAAATTATTATAATATATTATGTTATTCTGATTGGCCAGCACAGTATTATCATTTAATTAATCAATACTTTCTAGCCAACATACTCGTATTATTATAATATGACTATTTTCCGAATACCTATAAAAACAAAACAAAAAATATATAATATTTTTGTGTTATTAATTATTATATCTATATGTACAGTACCTACTACAGGCCTACAGAGTACAGGTATTATGTGTATTGAACTTATTTATGGTAATATAAGTATTATGTAAACAAAAATATTATTACCTAAGAAAACGTAAATACATTATAAGCTTTATCATACATAATGGATTTAAATCTATATATATAAAGAAGCAAGATCATCAATCATTAACATTAATATTTAAGATCTATTAGCTATAGTTTACTTGAGGAGACAAAATAGTGAGAAGAGAATTACATTTGAAGTTGAGTGTTGACTAATTGATGTCAGAACTATAAACCCAGTCAGTATCACGGGAGAAGGGAGTAATCCTGATTCCTGATGTCACTGTGCTAAACCGATATTCTGCTCCAGGACAGTACTTTTCAACGTTGAGGTGTTTGGCTGAAACGTGATGGTCGTAGAAAAAGTGCAAAATAGTAGGAAAAATCATTTTGTCTAGTAATAAAAGGGACCATAACGATGAAAGTGACTCTTGACTTGGTATAAAATACGAACCCTCAAATCTGGAGTTCCTCGTTAATTAACGATCTAGAAAGTTTGATACTGAATTTCTCAGCTCTTGACTAGTCTTAAAAGTTAAAACTAAAAAAAGTGTGATTGTAGACGTTATACCCATTAAAGCCCCCCAATGTATGGTATCACTGTATCAGCTACATAAATTGTCAATAAACAATAATTTTTAAAAAAAGCTGGCCAAGTGGGTAACGCTCTAATGTGTAGTAGATATGTATAATTTTCATGTATTTTAACCTGGTCAAAATAATTTTATCGGCATTAATAAAAAAAAAAAAACTAAACAAAAACGAATATTTCAAATACCTATAAAAAGTCATAACAATATGCGAAATATTTTGAAAAGTAAATCATGTAAAGAAAATGCCAATCTAAAGAACTAGTGAATTTTTCAAGTATATTTACGACTTATACTTTTTGAATAATAACAAAATATTGAAAATCGTTATCATTACGCCATTTTGTAAATATTTTAAATTCAAACGCAATAAACGCATGACATTTTTCCTATAGGTAATGAGGCTTCCAATTTCGTCTATAGCGATTTGAAGGAAAACTTATGAAAAACTTAGAGTTGAATTGCTTAACTTTAGATATAAATAGAAAAAATTTTATGGTTTCAGGCCATTTAAATAAACAATTTTTTTTATAAATGTCAGGTCTTATATTGGAATTGGACAACAAATAAGTATAATCGCTGTGTTTAGTTTTAAACTTCCGACTTATATTATGATCGCTTGTCGTAGTGATGACGCGTCACAGTAACACTGCAGTAGGTATATTTGTCTAATTTCTATTGTGACGTTATTGTTAAATAATTATTCAAAGTCGTGTAATACTATTTTTTAAATATTTTATTGATATAATTTTTCATCACGCATTTTGTTATACAATAAATAATTTGCTTAAATTAAAAAAAAAAAAAAAGAACGTCGGTACAATCGTTTTCATATCAATATAGTTATATTTATACGCATTACACTTCAACGGTATTATTGTTCGTTGTCGAATCACCCAAATCACCGTCTGTATGAGTAGTGAGTTCCGTGCGGTCCGGAAAAACTGGCGTGCGAGACGGAATGAGGAGTGACGACTGCACCGGCAGTCGGCCCATAGCCGTACGGGGCGGCGACCGGTCCGTGACCGTACGGGACGGCCGCGGCGTGTCCGTAGCCGTACGGGGCGGCGACCGGTCCGTGACCGTACGGGACGGCCGCGGCGTGTCCGTAGCCGTACGCGGCGGCGACCGGTCCGTGGCCGTACGGGACGGCGACCGGTCCGTGAACGTACGGGACGGCTGCGGCGTGCCCGTAACCGTATGGGACGGCGGCCGGGTGATACGGCACCTGCACGTCGTTGGTGTAGCGCACGTCCGCTTTGTGCGAGGACGAGTACGGCGTTTCGACGGTTTTGTGGACGGCGGACACCTGTCCCGGGTAGCCGGGCGTCCGGAACACGCTTGTCGACGTGCTGGCCACGGCGCCACCGTACGGGTTGTTGTAGTGTAGCGGTTCGCCGACCACGACCACCGGTTTCGGCGGCAAGTACGCCGGCGAGTAAACCGACGGTTCGGCCATCGGCTCGTCCGCCGCCGCGGACAATGCTACCAACGCAGCCGCGATGCCGAACCACTGCACAACGTTGAACGCCTAAACGAAAGACACAAACACAAATGTTCGTATTTTAATTGATTTGCGTTGACGTAGTTGGCCAGTTACACTACTACTTGCGAGTGTAATCATCAACAGTGCTTTTTTTGTTTGTTTGTTTTTTTTTTTTTTTTGAAAGACGAGTTGATGTCCACGAGTCGTAACAAATTTTCAGATAATTTACATTACAGTGAAACCTCGATAAGTCGAAATTCAAGGGAAATGCATTTTTTTCGACTTACTAAGATTTTCGAGTTTCCGAGGTTTCAGAAAAGAAATTATTCGACTTAAAGATTTTTTATTAAATGTATGTAAGTAGGTATGTATTAAGTTTGTATAATTGTTATATGTAGGTACCTATACATAATAATTAATATAATAAATCATCTTCGTTCAGAATCGTTTTTCGTATACAATGATACCTCTCAATTCTCATTGAATTCAAATTTAATACATCAATTATAGTGACCTACTATACAGCAGAGTGGTACTCGCTTTTTGTCGACAGACGATAATGATACATAAGAGTACATGCAGTGGCGAGATGAGCTATTTTAAGATAAGGAGCAAAAATTTTAGTCTGCCCACACAATATCTTATCAAACATATAATAAATATGTGTATAAAGTACATATCATATTTAACTAAAATAAATGCCGTACGCCTATATACAACGAATATAGAACATAATATATTAGTTTTTGGTTTAGACACATACACATTGATAATAATAATATAGGTACTGTTTTTAAACGTATAAACCACGATGTAGGTACATCATTATAGCTACATCGTGCAGCATTAATATTTAACAATGTACTTGATAATCAGATTATCTTATTATTGCTTATTATTATTTTATTCATATTATAGTACTTTATAAATTCTAGTATGTACGCGTATGATAAATTTTAATAACCACCCATCTACTCAAAATTTATAGGAGCGGCCACTCTTCTAGACTCGTTTCACCATGGAATTGAGTACATGGCAATATTTATGTTTTGCAAATATTTGTTTAGAAAAACTATGAGTAAAATTAATATGAATTATATTTTTTAGTTAGGAATTTTTTTCGTATTTTGTGTATTTACACAACATTTTTGTAGAGTATTATTCTTTTTATTTCATAAATCCTAAAATTTGAATTATTGTACTTTTGTGTAATACAGTAATTTTTTTATTACATTACAATATTTTATTATTTATTTATTGATAGATATAACTAACTTATATTATACCTATATAGTATATATTATGAATATATGATAATAAAAATACTGAAATAGATAATAATGTAATACTATGCACCAAAAATTTTTATCTACGATTATAGGTACCTATTATCATTGATTACAATGCTATTATGTAGCGTATACGCCTAACTATAGTCGTTACTAATTGTGCACTATTAAGTTTTATAATCCAATCAAATACTTATGTCCTATTTTGTTAACTTTGAGTGTCCATTATTTTTGTTATTATTAATGTGTATAATATGAATATCAAGTTAGGTATTATATGTGCAACTTACCTTAAAGTTCTGCATGATTGGCGATAGAGTAGGTATAGTTAGAGTAAACTGAACAAAATTACTGTATTATTTCGATATAGACGAGTTGCTGTAGATATGTACTGGGTTGTTGATGTATATGGTATTTCAGTCTGTAGATAATATTACATTGAGTCTGTGCGTAATCAATATGTCTTATATATACCTCGACTTCTATGTAATAATCGGTGGGAAATTATATCACCCCAAGGGGCGAAGTGTTATATCAACTACCCCCTCCTTGTACAACAAACCGATCGCTTTCGGGTTAAAAGGTTCTATTGTTAATATAAAATATTATCATCGATTGTTATACACACTATGATATACTCTTACTATAGCCGTTGTGTGTAAAAATTATGAACAATTTCTAAAAGTGACCTTAAGACTACTTTGTAACGCGTGTAATGTAGTAGAATAAATAATATATATATATATATACAGGTGTATATAGGGCTAGAGTATTTTTATATAGGTAACAATGTTCTTGTTTAGGTCAAAAACAATGCATAATTTTGCAAAACTAGAGAGGCCAGAGACAAATAAGTAACGATGGACATATTTTATTAGTTATTATTTATTAATCACCTATTATAGTTTCAAGTACTTACCTACCAAGTGAGTATTGTACAATGTTTTATGTTACTCTTTCGAAATGAATAACGACCATGGTTTACGGAGTAAACATTTTCAGATTTTTACTTTTAATTTCTAAAATAATTTATTTACCTATTATTCATAAATCATATTTTAAGGGACTTTATTTATGTCCTTAAATATTACATAGGTACAACTGTTAGGTATATGGATGGTTAAAATATGATTTATTTAGGTTCTATGGATTATATAAATTAAAATATTACTACGTATGTAGTGGATATAATTTACATGTATATTGTTATTGTATTTTTGAACTAAAATGTTCAAATAGAAAGAGTGGCTAGAGTGCTCCAAATGTTTTTAATATAAAAATGTACTTTCATACAAATGTACAATTATACAATATGTCATTTAGTGATTAACTATAGATTCTAAACATTATTGTGTGATTTGTACATAGAATATAGAATATTATATACTATACACGTTCTAATTATAATTTAATTGACTGTCAATAAGTATTTGAGATACAAAATACATGTGTTAAGTCCTAAGTCGTTCCATTATATATTATATACATTATATTTATATATATACAGCTAGGAAGATTCATTAAGCAGTAAACATACACTACCTCGAAAAATTGTTTAAATAATTTATAATTTTTTTATTTTTCATTGTTATTATTATTATTTTTTTAGTAAAACCTACTATAAAAATACTTAGTTTAAAAATAATAAATATTACCTAGCTGGTGTATAAATGAGGTATAACCAATGGCTCTTGACTAAAGGTACGCGGAAAGCTATACGCTAATACGCTATAGCCTATATAACTATATCTTATTCTTATACACTACCTACCTATTTAGTGGAAAAATTAGAATTATTTATTAATCGTTGTAGGTAGTCTGTCTAAGGTGAAAAATAGAAAGACACTTATCACTTGTCTTTTTCTCCATAAAATTATAATAATACCTATTAGGCTATCACGGAAAATCATTAATTATTATGATACGGTTTTTTGCCAATTAGCACCTATGTGAAAATGTTCAAAGTTTGTAGTACTCTATACTAAAATATACAAAGATAAAAAGATTAAGAGCCTCTATAACCTATAATATATTTATATAATATTACATATTAATATGTACCTAATATATATATATATTGGCAATGCTATAATACAGTTCCCGTTTCATCAAACTAATAGAGATTTTTTTATGGTTTTTCTTTAACAAAAACTTTCCATTGTTCTTCGAAGGTTATTGTGTGCAAGAATCCAGATCATCATAGAACACATACGAATACTTATATTGATTATAGATAGTATAGATACTTACATGCAATGTATATAGAGAGTTCGTCTATTGTCGCGATGAATTGTGGACGACTTTATAATATAATACCTACAATGTGTATGTATTTGAAAACATAACGCGATGATTGATGACGTATCCTTCAAGCCTGATTTGTGGTCGACTCTTTTGCATCCTTAAGAAGGTCATTCAATAACATGTACATATGAGTTTTTTTTTTAAATATTTTCTTAATCTTTTTTAAGTCTTCTTTACAAGGTTAGATCAGCCAATTCTCTATCTCAAATTCTCAAAAAATTTAAAACACCGTCACAATTCTCAAAAATCGTTGTTAAAATATAACGGATATATTTTCAATTAAGATAACAATTTTTTTAATAAAACTCTAGAGATCCATATATTATAATATGTAGTACTAAGAAAATCCTTAATTTATTATAATATACAAAAGGCTTAATTTGTTTAACCGCTCCTCAAAATACAAAATCGTATCAGAACACACAAAACTGTGAGGAAAGTTATGTTACAAAAAGAGGGAGCAGGAGCTATATCTATAATATGTTACCTTTCTTACGATTTTAAATGAACCACATGAAAAAGTATAATAAAACTGTATACAAATTGTATTTTTTATTATTACCTAGTTTTCGTATTATTATTATATGAATTATAAAATATATAACTAACACATTTTCTATTGAATAAATTCTCTAATAATTAATTTTGATGGAGATTTTTTATAACGAATTAGACCTATATTTTTAACTAAATCTTCATATTTTTTTTATAATACTTAATCGAAAATAATAATAAAAATAACACAAATATATATATTATGGAAAAACGGGAATTTTCACTCAAAAAACTAGTTTTTAACAAAATCGATTTTGTTTTTAGCGTACCTAATAATTCAAAATCAAATAAGTTAGTTTACGGTTATAGCTAACCGTAAGTAGGTACTTGAAATTTTTAAAATATTTTCACGATTTTTGAACTATACATAAAGACATTAAAATTTTTTATTACATACCCTTATTGTTATAATAATATAATGTTTTTGCTATTGCACGAATAAATGAAGGTCGCGCGTCCAAAAGCAGAATGTAAGAAATAAACTGTTATTTATTAATTTATTAGCTATCATCCGCGTGCTCCACCCCAGTGGATAATTGTTTGAAAATTGTGGGGCTGTTTCTGTCTTACAGTTATTTGGATCATAAAATTTTATTAATTTATTGTACCTACATACCATAGACTTAAGTAAAACAATAATGATATAAGGTATTTATAAATTATCATAAATATACTTTTAGATAATAAAAACTTTCTCACATTAATATCATTATTTTTACACCCGGGAAATATATTATAATATAACAATATTATAACGTCGTTAAATGAATAACAATAATAATGATTATTAAACAATAACATTGGACATACCATTTTGTAGGTCTTTGCATCATACAGCCTATCAGCGAGCTATTGACTTATTATGCTACTTTTCTATTGGTTATTAATTTATTATTATTATTGGATGAGTTTTAACCTATTTTAACTACTCGAGTCTCAAGATTATATACGGCGTACGCCAGTCGTAGTTAGAACGCAGTGAATAGTGATCTACACTTCAAACCTCGCAGTTCTGAGTTATTGTGACATCTTATATACGTCGACAATAATAATTGATTCACCGTTAATTCTGTATATACATTGAACATTCTGAGGTGGGTCTTAGGCGATTGTTTAACTATATTACGCTTAATTGCTTTAAACAATTATTTTAATATATTATAATAATATATAATACATAATAAACGTCGAAATTCAAATTTTACAGGGAAGACACAAAACTTATTTTGTGTAACTTATTATATTCCCTTTTCGAAAATATGAAATAAAGATTACTGTAGGAACGCGTAGATATATTTTGTTTTCACACCAGATAGTGTGTTTAGATACAAATAACATATTTCTCTATAAAAATCTAAAAATGTCTAAATATTGGACATGTCCCCTAATAAAAGTGGTTTCCAACAAACTGTGAGGTATAACAGTAAAACAAATGGTGACTATACGGTGTACTAATATTACGTTGAACACTGTGGATTTGTATGAGTGACAAAAATCAGGACTTATTGCTTTTATTGTATAGAATTATATACTAAAATATTTAATTTCTTTTTTATTTGTTATTTTTTTCTTTACATATGTAGTTGCTTAACAACCGTCCTTCCAGGTTTTTGAGTCGATGACCAATAAAATGTGATGTCACCACGGGTATTGTACGTTGATCTTCCTATAATAAAATCACAAAATACAACGAATATTTAAATTTATTGTTTTGATACATATTACATGCATGTAAGTATCCATGGATACTCAGGAGCTTTATTTCGTAACATACTTCTTTATAAATATTGTCTTGTATTTCTTTTTGACTTCTCCAACTATCTTTTTTTGATTTCAGATCGAATGACTCATTCGAGTTAAAAAGCAATTCGTACTGCAATTTTTGGGGGACTGGTTTCTTGATACCAAAGTAGCTTATTAGATTTTCTTCTGATATGTCCTAAATCACAAGTATGTAAATAGCCTATAAATATTGAATATTAAGGGTAATAACACTGAGTAAAATTTATAGACACTATTTATGATTACCTATACCTACAAATAATAATAATAATAAAAGAAAACGATTAGGTCATATATTTGATATATATTTCATGTATCTATTGATGCAAAATTATATAATCGGCTTTAGACTAGGATCTAGTGTATACATTATAGGTAGGTACTAATAAATTAAAAAAAGTATACATTACGCTGTTGGCGTTTTAAAAATTAATGAGTTTATTTATATAATAAGCATATAAGTATAATATTATCATTGTATCGTAATATATAGATAATCCATAATGGATTTATCAATGAATATAAATATTAAAAAAATATATAAGGTCAATCTTAAATAATAAAATTGCACTCTTATACTTTAGTACTGAACAGGTATATGTGTCTTAATTTACCAATGTAGTTGTTACATGGGTATGTGTGAGGTTTTTGTAATAATTACAATTTGGTATAATTTTATTCTATTGATATAATTAATACAGCCTATATATTATATGCAAGATCAATAAAATGGAATTTAAAAGTTTTTATTATCTTCTCTATTTTTGTCATAATGGATTCTATAGATAAAGCTTTTTTTAAAACATTATTAACTATATGACGATCTAAATTTTTGTAAATGCACTAATAGTTATAATTAATATATGTGTGATTTTTAATTTGTTTTAGTTTATAATATTTGAATCAATTAAGTTTATTGCATTTAAAATAAAAATAGCCTCTATGGAATTTAATCTGATTGCACCACTTAAAGGATTATTATATTGTACGCTTGATAGATCTATTCTAGAATATGTCGTTGTTATTTGGGACCCTTTTACTGCGAACATTAAGAGCCAAATAATAAGAGTTTTAGGTACGTACATTTTTAAGTTTTGTTGTTAGAAAATGCTACATATTGACCCCATGATTATTATCCGGTACCTAAAATGCTATACTACGCAGTATGCTATATTATATTATAAAATAGTTGATTTGTATTATGAATTAATATTTAATACCTTTAATGGTACAGTAGACTTTTCAAGTTTTGTCCACATGATTGCTAGTGCTCTTTGTACCTGTGTCGGTGTATGCCAATCGGCCATAGTGTTTACTTAGGTATATGAACTATGAAGTGTTGAAGTAATTAATTAAAATATTTACAACAAGTCTAAAAAGTGGTACCAATAAAAATGTACCTGATATACAGTGGTCCAATATAATTATAAGTGCAATAGGTAAGACTATTAATTCTCAGTAGCTTTACGAACAAAATGTTTCAATGCTCAAAATATAATTATAATATATAATGTAATGTTGTATTTCGATCAATCTTTACCATAGATACTATATACTTTATAAATATTTTAACACAAACCATTTATTATTATTATTATTTTAAAACATATATTTTTACACTCTGTATAAAAAAATACAATAAGTAGGTAATAAATATGATAAAATATAATATTTACTGGGGTTGATGGCTTGAATGAGGGGAATGTTACTTCAAAGATTGGTAACCTATAAAGATTATGGAAATTAATAATAATATAATATGTTTATTGTTTTCTCGACCATATTAAAATTTTTATTTAATTCTGATTAACAATAATATTACCCATAAAGATTAAAGACTATTATTTTTCATATAATATTATAATATTAAATGCGAGGTTATTGATGCGACTACTAAGTAAAATAAATAACGATAAGAATTTCAGATGATTTGTTAAATTATACTGTAACTTGAGTTCTGTTTTAAGATACAATTTCAGTTTGGATATTTGGCTATACCTATATTACCATTTTATGATTATAAATATTAAAATTACGTAGTTTGATATTATTTATTTATTCATACTTTTAAATTAGTACAAAAAGCTTTGGGTTATACCTTAATTGAGATTTAAAAAAATTATAGAACTTACATCATGGTATAGGCTGTTACATTGAATTTATAACTATTTAAAATTGATACGAGTAAATATACCTACGTACAATGAGTCAGTGACTGTCATATATATTAATGTACCTATAGGGTGATTGAAATATTGAATAGAAACAGAGCGTTTTTAGTAAATATATCAAACTATTGGCTATTGCCACGCTC
Organism: Aphis craccivora; assembly: GCA_009835225.1. Lineage (NCBI taxonomy): Eukaryota > Metazoa > Arthropoda > Insecta > Hemiptera > Aphididae > Aphis > Aphis craccivora. The sequence goes on from VUJU01002332.1 coordinate 21,456, forward strand.
TATTCAGGAGGGAAATTTCGTATTTACGTGGAATAGGGTTAGGTAGTATGTTTTAAATATGAAATATTGCCGCCGGTCGGTAAACTCATCGGTTTTTACCCAAACCGTGGTATATACCTTCTCATAGTATGTATCGTATCGTATCATATTATGACGTGTTATCATAATAAAACAATATTGGATTTTATGAAAACTTTACCATATATTATATTATACAACAGTTTTCGGATTTTTTAGTTATAATAGTGACTTATTTTTTACCTACTCTTCGAATGTCAACGTTTCCACTTAAATAATCGTGTTTGGATTGTATTTTATTTGTGAATAGTTGTATTTCTCAGTCAAAATGTCAACTATAGAACAGCCTTGCTATACTTTGATCAATATCTCTAGCGACTATGAGATGCCAAACGAAATGCAACTCAAGTCTGATCTTGGTTAGTATTAAGAATCTGTTGTGGTTGTGTATTAAATTATTCTTATTAATGATATTTAATTTTGGTATTTGTATAGAAAAAGGTGATAGCAAAACAAAAATCGAAGCATTGAAAAAAGTCATTCATATGATAGCTAATGGAGAACGTTTGCCAGGATTGTTGATGATAATAATCCGTTTCGTCCTACCATTACAAGATCATACAATTAAAAAATTGCTTCTAATATTTTGGGAAATAGTACCAAAAACCACAGCAGATGGTAAATTATTACAGGAAATGATATTGGTCTGTGATGCATATCGTAAGGTAAATAAGAATTGGATATTTTTTTTAATTTATTATAAATTAAAATGAAGCGGTATATTATATTTTTGTTATATTTATTACTCAATGTAAAATTTATCATGCTGATAAGCTAATTTATTATGTTTGAAAATTTCCGTTTTAATTTATATAATAGCCGTTAGATATGTTACATCTTTACAACATTTCATTCACTGATTTTGATTAACTTGATTCCTATTTTTAGTTTCAAATACTAATAATGTTGATTATAAATTATAATATTCATTATTCTAAATTTTATCATTTTGTATTTTAGGATTTACAACATCCAAACGAATACTTGAGAGGATCAACTCTTCGTTTTTTATGTAAATTGAAAGAACCAGAGTTATTAGAACCATTGATGCCTACTATACGTTCATGTCTTGAACACCGTCATTCATATGTAAGACGTAATGCTGTACTTGCAATATTCACTATTTATAGGTAATTTGAATTTTTATATTCAGTTAGATAAATTATTTTCATTTTAAATTCTAATTTTATTATGAAATACTTGTTAAAAAGGAATTTTGAATTTCTGATACCGGATGCTCCTGAACTTATTGCTAATTTTCTCGATGGTGAGCAAGACATGTCTTGCAAACGTAATGCTTTTATGATGTTACTACACGCTGATCAAGATAGAGCACTTACATATCTGGCTTCTTGTCTGGATCAAGTAGCTTCTTTTGGTGACATTTTGCAACTAGTTATTGTAGAACTCATTTATAAAGTAAGAAAACACTACAAATTAAATGATTTCTATTAACAATTACGACGTTTTATTACAATTAGGTGTGTCATGCAAATCCATCAGAACGATCCCGTTTTATACGTTGTATTTACAATTTATTGAATTCTAGTAGTCCAGCTGTTCGTTATGAAGCTGCTGGAACATTGGTCACCTTATCAAATGCACCTACTGCTGTGAAGGTATGTTTTTATTGAATTTATATATAGGTGTAAACATTAAAATTAAAAATTTATATAGGCAGCAGCTTCTTGTTATATTGAATTAATTGTAAAAGAAAGTGATAACAATGTAAAACTTATTGTATTGGACCGTTTAATTGCTCTTAAAGAACACCCTTCACATGAAAGAGTGCTTCAGGATTTGGTTATGGATATACTTAGAGTATTATCTAGCACTGATTTGGAAGTTAGAAAAAAAACATTGAATTTGGGTAATCATTAAAGCTATTATTTATGTACGATACCAAGTATCTTATTGAAATATAATAATGTATCATGTCAATTTATATAGCTTTGGATTTGGTATCATCTCGAAATATTGAGGAAATGGTGTTCGTACTTAAAAATGAAGTGGAAAAAACCCATAATTTGGCTGAACATGAAGATACTGGAAAGTATAGACAATTGTTAGTGCGCACACTTCATACATGCTCTATTAAGGTTTGTAACAATTTTATAAAGTTAATTTTTGAGTTTTTATATTTTACTCATAATATCTTTTAGTTTCCAGATATAGCCGCAACAGTGATACCTGTACTTATTGAATTCTTGTCAGATAGTATAGAATTGGCTGCCACAGATGTTATGGTATTTTTACGTGAAGCTATTTACCTCTTTGAATCATTACGTCCTCTCATAATTCAGCGTTTGTTAGAAGTTTTTCAATCTATTAAATCAGCCAATGTACATAGAGCTGCATTATGGATACTCGGTGAATTTGCCAACTCACAAGAAGATATTGAAGCAACAATTGAACAAATAAAAACATCACTTGGAGACGTATGTTATTAATTAGATTTATTTTTTTAAATTTTGGTTATGATGGGCTCGGATTTATGTGCGCTCTAAACCTTTTCATACATTTATGCTCTTATTTTGTATGAATATACCCTATAAAATATAACTATAAATAATATGTTATTTTAATTAAAATAAGCAAAATATTACATATTATGCATTAAAAAACCATATATATGCAATACAAAATTGTAAAATACAGAAATATACAGAACATGTTAAAAAAATGACAAAATATGCAAAATAAAACTTAATATTTTGGATCTATTGACTATAATTCAAACCTGTAGCTTACCCAACTATTTTTTGAACTGTTTAAAACACATAAAATATGCATATAAATCCGGGACCTAGTTATAGACAAATAAAATAATTCATCAATATAAATAGAGTTTAAAATTTGGCATATTTATTTTAAACTATTAACATGAAATTTATTTAAATAATAACATAAAGTATTGATTTCAAACAATTTAGTTTAAACTTGTTTTAGTATATTTCAGTATAATTTATTTTGCTGGATATTCTTGTCCATCGTTTGCATTAATCTTATAGTTTTCCAGTAAAAGCCGTGTGTATTTGAATCATTTTTTTTGTTAAATATTCTGAATATACTTAAGTTTAAAATGTTAGTCCTAATTAATGATGAAAATAAATATTTTTGTTTCATAACTTATAACCGTTATGTCATATATTAATAAGAATATGTTGATTTATTTTAGATGCCTTTAGTTGAAGATGAGTTAAAGAAAGCGGCTGGAGATTCAGAAAACGTTGAAGAATTTGGGTCTAGTGGTTCACAGTTGGTTACATCTGATGGAACATATGCTACTCAGTCAGCATTTATTTTAAATACTCCTCGTAATAATCAGGCTAAACGACCACCATTACGTCAATATCTAATTGATGGAGATTTCTATGTCGGTGCTGCATTAGGCACTACATTCACTAAATTAGGCATCAGATATGCTGAAATTTGGGATGAACAAGATTCTACAAAGGCTAATCAATTTTGTGTCAAACTAATGTTAATTTTAACTTATATTTTGAAGCTTGGAAAATCGGGTAATTATAATTTTAAAAAAAGTACTGGTTTGAGGTTTCTGTCCATTTTAAAAGTATTTTGCCGTTTCTCAGGTATAGGTAACGCTATTCTTTTTTTTCTTATATTTTCAATGTCCTGATCATAGTATTAAATTCATAATATTATTAATAAAACATGAAACAATAATAATTATAAAGTAAATGTATGAACATTTTTACATTAATGTTAAAAAATCTGAAAAAAATATATATGATTAAAAACATAAACTCATGAAAATTAACTTAATCATTTCAGTCATCAAAATATTGATTTATATTTTAGTAATTCCTTTAATGAACAGTGTCTATTTAATTTACTTTGCTACATAAACTATTTAATATGTATAGAGGAGGTTTTTTTTAGTCCCTATTTAGAAATTTTCCATATCGTGTCAACATTATGTGTGTGAGTTCTACTTTTATAGGGTCTGCTAATATATGTTTGTAGTTTAATGTTGAGTGGTTTAAATTATTAATATTGAAATTATATTATCTTGTAAAATACCATTAGAATTTTATCAATCATTATTTTTATAATATCTAATAAGTGAATTTCATAAACATATAGAAAGTATAAACTATAAATGATATATAGACCAGATTAAGCTATTTAATATTTTTTTTTATCTGTAGTAAAGAGTATAAAATTTGTAATAAATAATAAGAAAATATGATAGAAAAAAGTGGTGTTACCTTAAACTGAGTGGCAAGAAAATACTTTCTGAGGAGTGTTACTAAGCTAAAATCAAAAATTATGATAATATTTGCAATGTTGACTTATGTATTTTATATATTTGCTTTTTTTTTAGGAATTTGTTCTAAACCAATTGGCATTGATGATGGGGATAAAATTATGGAAAGTATTAAAATACTAAATGATAGAGATAGCGAAATCAAAACAATTTATACCAAGGAATGCAGCAAATCATTAAATGAAATGTTGGCTGCTAAAGAAGATGAAGAAAGCAGCAACAAAAAAGTAAGTTAATGAATATAATTTACAAAACATTTTTTCTTTTTATTATAAAGTTATTGTACATTTTTAATTTTTTTCAGGCTAAAGAAAAGCCAGGACATAAAGTAAATGTCGATGATGCCATTGTATTCTTACGTACTAGTACTAATGGCACGGAAGGTACAGAAAATGTTTTTGAACTTAGCTTAAATCAAGCCGTTGTTGGTGGTGGTTCTATTCATCAAAATAGTGGTGATGGAGCATCAGGTCTTTCTACCAATAGTAAACTTAATAAAGTTACACAACTGACTGGATTTTCTGATCCGGTGTATGCTGAGGCTTATGTTCATGTCAATCAGTATGATATTGTTTTAGATGTATTGATTGTTAATCAAACAGGTAAAAATTAATTATAAATTAGATAAGAGTACAAGTTATCTATAATCTTAATAACTAATAAGTTTTTATGTAACATTTAAGGTGACACATTGCAAAATTGTACTTTGGAGTTGGCCACAATGGGAGATTTAAAATTGGTTGAAAAACCACAACCTGTTGTTTTGGCTCCTCATGATTTCTGTAATATTAAAGCTAGTGTTAAAGTTGCGTCTACTGAAAATGGCATAATCTTTGGAAATATTGGTAAATCAAACAAGTTTTTTTATTACAACTTTGGTTATTATTATTTATTTTTATACTAGTTTATGATATTGGCGGTGCAATTGGTGATCGAAATGTGGTCGTATTAGATGACATTCGCATAGATATAATGGACTACATAATGCCTGCCGTATGTAATGACTCTGAGTTCCGTCAAATGTGGACCGAATTTGAGTGGGAAAACAAAGTATAGTTCTTTTGTGTTTTGTGTTTAAGTGTTTAGATGTTAACTGAAAATTGTTTTAGGTTTCTGTTTCCACTAGTTTGACAGATCTTAATGAATATTTGGCACATTTATTGAAGAGTACTAATATGAAATGTTTAACTCCTGAAAAAGCTTTGTCAGGACAGTGTGGATTTATGGCAGCAAATTTATATGCAAGATCAATATTTGGTGAAGATGCTTTGGCAAATTTAAGTATTGAAAAGGGATTAGATAAGCCACAAGTTATTGGTCATATTAGAATTCGGGCTAAAAGTCAGGTAATTATAAAATTATAATAAAATGTTATTTATACCTCACAATAAATTGTTTATATTTCTATGTTTAAACTGAATTTTAACTAATACATTTTCATGTTTTTTAATTTTTGTAAAAAATGTCTGGTCAAAACATTATTTGTATACTGTACCTTGTACAGATTCCTATAGTATTATGTAAACATAATAATTAAGTTGTTATTATTAACTGATAGTGAATGAAGTATTGAAAACAAATATTTTATTATACATAGAATACTACTTAAATAATATTCTATTATTGTAAAACTGAGTCATTGGATTTTAAAAATACTCTTAACTATGTAGAAAAATTTAAAACTATTCAATGTAAACAACTTTTTTTATAAAAATACATTAGAAATACATAACGATTGCAATTTGAACGAGTAGCTTATGAGTTATAAATATTTAATGTTTAGATAAGTGAAGTAGTAAATCAATTGTTTTCAGGGTATCCCTGTACCACTACATTTCTCTCACTTTAAACACTTTTAATCCATACACAACTCATCCAAATTCAATTTTTATGTATCAAAATAGTCCAAACAAACATTATTTTGCTTTAGAATATGAAATTAAAAATCTATAATGGTATTCAAAAAAGTAAAAAAAAAAAACATGTTAAAAATGTTGTTTTATTTTGACTGGAATTTATGTAAACAAAATATTTTTAAGCTTTAATAGATATTGAAAAAATGCGTCTTGTTTAATAAAAGAAACACTCAGTATTGTCATCGTATATCCATTGTTAGTTCTTTGATATTATATTAGGTAAATAATGATTCATTCATACTAATATTAATCAAATTGAAATGTATAGTGTTAATAGTTTAAAATAATTTGTGACTGATATTTCATTTTTTAATAGAGAATACTTTAAATTATTATTAAAAACAATTCATATAAAATATTTAGGAAATAATCTTTAATAGTAGAATTTAATAACAATGAACATAGAAACTGTAAATATTAGCCCTGGTTTACTTATAACATCACAATGTAATTGAGTACAAAACTTAGCAAATATACAGTATACCTGATTATATTATAATTTCTATTATATAACTTTATATTGGATGGCTATTTGGTATTTCTGCATGCCAGCTGCAATGAAACATAAGCATATTTTTAAAATGAAAAACGAATTCATAACGATTACATTTTTTGCTTTGGTTGTAACTGTTAATTATCATGAACAAAAAGCATGCAGCTTGTGAATATTCTTAAATAGCAAAAATTAATTTAAGTCTAGAACAATATGACCTTAAACTGTAGAGTACTGTTTAGCCGTAGGTTAAAATCTGTATTTAATTTTATACTTATTACTTTACAACAATTAGAAGATTCAATTTTTTTGCATATGCAGTGAAATTTTGAATTCACAATCAGCAAAAGATATTTCTGTAATTTAGTAATAATGATTTTTGTTTAAATTTAATCCATGAGTAATAATATATTGTGTTATAAAAATGATTTTAGGGAATGGCACTCAGTCTTGGTGACAAAATCAATATGATGCAAAAACGACCATATAAAGCAGTTGCGGCCTAAAGTCTACATTGCGGATTCAAATAAAATCATCAACCTCAAGAGTTTATCTTTATTATTATACATATTCTATTTATATTGTGTTTTAAATTACGTATTATCATTAGACATTTATTTAGAAAACGTCTTTTGTTTATAATAAAATATTTTAAAATAACAATGTCATCGTTCGTCTATGGGTAGGAATGTGTTGTTTATTTTATTTTTATTCTTGCGTCATGATTTTATCACATTTTTTGTTGTTTAAAAACACGCCTGAACAATAAAAGAATAATTCTTACAAAACAGATAAAATAGACACAAAAATACTATTTAAGGGATTTATCTATAAGCCAGTGTGTTAGTATTGACGTCTGGTACTCTCTGAGTTTATGAGCACTTGTGATTTGTGAAACAGAACTAATAATATGTTGAAAATTGTAAGTTTTTTTGACATACCTAAAAAAAACTATTAAAGTATCTCTGTTTTAGAACAAACGTCTGTCTATTTATTGTGTTAACGTTGTTTATGGTATTTTAGACGATCGCAGTGTTAGTGCAGGTGGCTGTCTTTTTTATAATGCAGGTATCCGCAGACTCCTGCAACGATAAAACTATCAAGGATATGATGCTGAGTGTTTGTAAAATGAATACCAAACGCTCATTTTCTGACAACAGCAACCGCGGTTCGTTGTTCGGGTTAAATTTAAGGGGAATGTTGGGCGATGCCGAACGCGAATTCAAACGCCTGGTCGAAGATACCGTAGAAGCAGATTGGCAACTGAAAAAATCTTATGAGCATAAACCAAAAGGTATTTATCATTTTATCATGATGTGCCCCATTAACAGTATTAATGTTTGTATGTCTGGTTATAGTAATCTTGCAATTTTTTATAAATCGTTAACTCGTGTAAACATAATTTGGTATCTACCAATTGTTTAATTTTCGCAGTAGTTTTCTCAGCAGACTAGTAAAACGATACAACTTCCGTCACCGATCAGTGTCGATTTTCTTTTAAACAAATAAAAGAATTCGGTAGGTCGCACATTTTGTGGTTTTTTTTCACGAAATTCTTAAAATTCTGAAAATTTAAAAATTATATTGTCGTTAGAAATTCATAAAACAATATATAATATATATATATATATGTTTATATAAAATTTTTATATTTATTTTTGTTCTCGAAATTTGAAAATTAGGTATGTACAAAATAATACCTCATAAGTTTTTCAATAACATTTAAAAAATATTAAGTTAGTAACATTACAATAATATAAATGGTATAGGTATCTATCTACCTACTTATTTGTTCTTACTTTATTAGTTATGAATTTATGATTATATAGTTTTAATATTTTAATAATAATTACAAATTACAGTGTTTTCGATGAAAGATGAAAATTATTTTAATCTGCCATAATATTAATTGTAAAATAAATTACTTTAATAGCAATAATAAATCACATATTATGAAAATATATACTTAGTGATATATGCCGATCGCCGGTGGACTTTGGTTCAGAATCATTTTTCGTATTCAATTATAGAATTAAAATTTAATACATCCATACGACCTTAAAATTGGTCCACTTAACAACTTATGATAGAAGATCAGTACCCACTTGTCTGTTTTTTTTTAGAATTTCCCGACTCCTTTAAAAATTTTAAATTGAATTATTTTTATTGTTCTTAAGGAGAAGTCATACATATAAAAACAGAACATTTTAAACTTATATTCCTATGTTCAGGATTTAAGATAAATAAATAATTTAAGTAAATTTAATAGTTTTGAGGGTATTTTTTTTATTTTTAGTTAATTAAATTAATTTTTTTAATGTTATTTCTGGATTAAAATTTGTTTTATTTTCATGGCCCATAAATTAGAGTTATAGGTAATGTGAAAACTAAAAATTAGCGATAGTTGATATCAAAACTTGTGAGGTATTTGTAAATTTTTAATTAATAATTGCTGTAATCATCATTGAAAATAGATTTTTCTATTTGATTATTTTATCATTTATCGAAACGGTACTATTTTTCTACTAAAGACTTTAAAGTTTAAATCTTGGACAATACTGCTTTTATCAGAGTACAAGCAATCAAGGACCCTTTATATTTAAAACCGGTGTAACCGCGAAAATGTACCTTAGTGATATTTTATCCCACTGAGTAAAATATCACTAGCGATTATTTACCCCGGTAAAATTTCACTAGATATATTTTACCCCACTACCCCAGTAAAAATTCGCTTGGTATATATTTTACCTCTACAAGGGTAAAATTTCACTAGTGATTATTTACCCCAAGTAAAATTTCGCTAGGCATATTTTACCCCGGTAAAATTTTACAGGCGATATTTTCACAAGTAAATATTTACCCCGGGGTAAAAATACACTAGATTTAATAAATTAGGTATTCGATTTAAAATAATATGTTTAGGTATTTATTATGTGTTTGAATCCTTCCTCTTACATTCATGAAGATTGACACTATACTAACAATTTATATAGGTAGACAATACATAAATCTTTACTTTAACTTAACTCAATAAATTAAAATTGTAATAATTTATACATTTTTTTTAAAATACAACTTACAAACCTACGACTAACTTACAGTAGTAATAACCTACAGTACTAGTATCTCCATCAACAGTAAGTATATGGTTTGCATTGCTTTCTAAAAATTTGATTTTTCATTCGTGGTCTTAATATTTGATGGATATATTTTATGTAATAAGTATGAATAATAAGCACTGATTGTAAATTTAATGCATTATATGATGTTGACCGATTATTTTGAGTATTTTTATTTTTTTGGGGTTCTTGATCATTTCTGATACGAGTGATACCTTTTGATTATTAATTGGTTCTTTTTCGTCTGACAAATTTTTTTATTTTTGTTTTTCAACAACCTCCCATGGACGAAACATACTAAAATACAATCCATAATGAATTATATATGCTAAATGCAATAATTCTACCTTTATAGCCTAGGAAAAAAAAAGTTTATTATGTTATAGTTTATTAAATATTATGTTAAGACTTCACTTAAGAGTAGGTATAATTTGAAATTTTATTTAGAAAAATTATACAAAATTTAAGAGTAACAGAAAGCTCTGACAAATTAAATAACAATTTATTAATCTAAATCTGTTTATGTTTTGTTTCTGTTAAATATGTAGACACGTAGGTACTCACAGTAGGTATTACATTAACAGTAAATATGCAATTATTTTATTTTTAATTCTATCAATAAAAATTTTAAATCTGATCTAATTTGTTTGGGCAAACTTCAAATTAGCCAATTTATAAATCTGTGTATTAGAAATATTTGTATGGTAAAACAATTGTTTAGGTCAAGTGGTTTGTTATATAAAAATGTTTTAATTTGTTAATTGTTAATATTTTTGTGAAGTTAATTTTAATCAAATGGAAGAAACATTTTAAATTCAAAATATAAACACTTAAAAAATATATGTATTTTACACAAAAATATTTAATTAGTTGGGTACATGTAAAAATCTTAACACTTTTAGATTCCGAGTGTAGCGATAAATGTATTTATTTTACAATGTGTTTTCCGTAAGACAAGGGTGCTTGTTTATTATTTCTTTAATTTCGAAGAGTCAAACTATTATATATAATTTGTATAAGTGATATGTATGATAATCAATTGTCCACTTTATTCGTATTTCACATTTTACACCATAAGTAGGTGAGGCTAGCTCAACAAATTTTCCACCAGGGAAATTTAATTCAGTTCTGATAACACAATCATCTTAATAGTATATTAGCATATTATGATATAAAATACAAATATTCGCTACTCACCTATCAGCATACAGTACCTACTAAATTAAATTTTATATCAAAAACTATCTTCAAAATTGAATAATAAAACAATTATGAGAAAAACATTATTGCTCTTCAAATTATTGCATTTCAAGTTTTTTTTATACTGACTAACTTTATTAGTTATCATTTTTCTATACACAAAATACCCTTTTTTAGTTGACAATTACACAATATATTTTCTTAAATTCATCTTAACTTTCAAACATTATGTAGGTTAGTTGTGAACTTTGGATTGAATAATGGAGAGGGAAGCTTCTAAAAAAATACTTCTTACTAAGCAAGAAAAAATTTAATATCAAAAAAGTATAGCGAAGTACACATATTTTTAAACATCTTATTAATATATTAGTATAATATACATTATACACAAATAGTGTTGTAGCGTAGCCAGCAATTTATTCATTTTTCATTTATTTAGTTTTTTTTTGGGAGGGGGATAAAATTTTTAATTATCTCCTACATAAGTACTAAATTTTAGATTCTGAATGAAGTGATGAATATATTGATTTTACAATGAAGTGTGTTTTTTTTTTTGTTTTTGTGTCTGTGTACAGCATAACTAGTCGAAATAATGCTCCAATATCAAACTATGGGGATGGTTTCCGATATAAAAGTGAATAACCTTGGTGCATTATACAGGTCAAAAGTAAACATTTTCCAACAGTTTTCAAAAAAAATCGAGAAAAACAAAAAAAAAAAAAAAGACGGAAAAACGGGAAATTTTACGCAATACCAGTTTTCGACCAAATCGATTTTTTTATATGGTTGTAATTCAAAAATTAATCACTGTAAATACTTGAAATTTTCACTGAATGTTTATGTCAGTGTTATCTATATATAGTTAAATTTTCCAAAATTTTTGACTTTTTTTGAGTTATTTATAGACCATAGAAATTTTCGATGTTTATGAAAATTTTTCGAAGTGTCGATAAAAAAATTTTGGATTGCCAAAAAAACTTGAAAATTTAATACAATCCTTATGAGTTGTTCTTATTGTAGCTAAAAAAAATTAAAAATCGTTAGTCACAATTTTTTTTTATAAGCGTTTATAGTTCAAATTTTTACGAAATCTGTCGAAAATGCGGAAAATTGCAAGTAATTTTGAAGTTGAAAAATCATAACATTTTTTGTGTTAATAACTAAGAATTAAAAATACACCACTAAGTTTTCCATTAAATTTCCTTCAAGTATCTATAGAGAAAACTCGAAGCATCATTATAGGAACAATTTTAAGTGCGTTTGAATTTTAAATTTTTACTAAATACCGTAACGATAACGATTTATCCTCAAGCGATTTTAAATATTTGTTATCATTCAAAAAGTATAATTGGTAGATATATGAAAATTTTACCAGTTATTTAGATTGGCGTTTTTTTTTACGTAATTTAATTTTCAAAATATTTTGCCTTTTTTGAGCTATTTGTAGAATGTAGACAACTGAAATTTTCAATTTTTCTGAAAAAATTTTTTTTTGAAGTGTCGATAAAATTTTTTTGGTTCTATCAAAATTCTTGAAAATTTAATACGAAGTTCCTCATATATTATTCTTATAGAGATTAAAAAATTATAAGAATACATATGGACAATTTTTTTTATTAGCATTTGAAGTTCAAATATTGATGAAAATTCGTCAAAACCATGAATATTTGCAAATTATTTTGTAGGTATAATTCATACAAATTGTTGTAGAAGTAGCTAAGAGTTGAAAATTTAATACAAGATTTTCCATAAGTTTAGCTAATAATAATTAAAAAAAAATTTAAATTTTGATGTATTCAGGCCATTAAAACATAAACCACCTTTTTCACCAACCACTGAAAATTATATCCTAGGCTGATAAATCATCTTCGTTCAGAATTGTTTTTCGTATACAATGATAATTATCATTGGATTCAAATTTAACCCTCCTATAATATATAATAGTCCACACGGCACTTAATGTACAGCAGATTAGAATTCAATACGTTATTCAATTTTTGAATTATTCAATTCAATTCATTACGAATTCTTATTTTATTATACATGCAATTAGTTAATTAATGTTCATAAGTCATAACTCATAACACACACACACACCAACACTTTTAGGCTATAGATTGCTGCAGTTAATAAGGTACTTAGACATTAATATACTAATAATACGGATAGCTTTGCATATTATTCTGTATTATAATTTTATATTACAGTTTTAGTGTTGATAATAGTTGATATTATTCGCAATGGTTTTAAAAATAAGTGAAATAAATATATTGATAGTTTGCAAATATCGAGGAAAGTTATACGTTTTGATGGACGATGGATAGAGGACGGCGGTGAAGGTGGTGATGAAGGAGAAAGACTGGTAGGAGAAGGACTTCGCCACTGAGACTCTAAGCCAGTGATTCCCAACGTGGGCGCTACCGCCCCCTTGTGGGCATTTTTTATTTTTAAGGGGGTGTTTTTCTGAGGGGGAGGCGCTAACGCGGGCATTCATCTATCATTTACGTATTACTATTCATATTATTAGTAGGTATATATTTAAATAAAGAATTAACTAAATTGAAGCATTGAAATGTTAAATTATATTTTTTCTTTAATTAAATAGCTTATTAAAAACTACAGTGTTAATAGTTTGAAAAAATTGATTGAGAGGAGGCGGTATGAAATTTTTAGAACCTAAAAGGGGCGTTGAGTAAAAAAAGGTTGGGAAACACTGCTCTAAGCTCTCTGGATCTGCCGCTAATAAATCTATATCGAATATTTTAATAAATACTTAATACATAGTACTCAATAGAATTTTGTAGTCCTTGCAATAATTGTCAATTTTGCAGTGAAATCGTATTTGTATAAATTTTTATTAATTGTTTTTTTTTTTTGTTTTTGTTTTAGAATCAAATGTTTCTCCACTGCAGCGTCCAATTCACTTATCGGGTTTCAAAGATAGTTCTAGACACGCGAAAAGACGTATGATTCCAACACTTTTGATTAATTACATATTAATCAATTTTTTGAAAAATAATTTTAGGTGATGATTCCGGAAAGGCTGTGGTTATAAAACGGGAAGCAATGGGGTCGTTCAGAGAGTGTTGCCTCAATAAGAACTGTACTCTTAAAGATTTACGTCTAATATGCCAGAAAAAATAAACAATATAATCAATAACATTTTAACATATACCTTGTTTTATTATTAAATTATGGGTAATAATTATTATCAGTAGTCAGTACGTATACACAAAAATACACTAATAATTATTTGTATTTTTTTTAAAAATATATTATATTTTATGTTCCATATAATGGAGCATAAATATATAAATCGCCGTAAAATCACAGACTTGTTTTTATAATAATTTTTTAAAAATCGTTATTTATATTATATTCACCGACAATCGTATATCGTGAACTAAAATCGTGCAAACTTAACACAGGAACTAACGACTTAATATACTTATAAAAATTAAATTAAAATTAACACAGCAGGACTTTAGTCAATATTTTGTTTTTAATTCTTCGGTTTTGCGCGGCGCATTGTTACAAAGAAAAATAAAACTGTACATGAAACGTTATATACGACATGTTGTGTACGTATAATGTAGAACCAAACAGTGTTAGAGATTTCAATGTGCTTGACGATGTAAGTCAAAATGAAAGACGAGCTGCAGGCGCGGTGTTATTCCCGAGTTTCAGTGTTGCGTGGTTTTAGTAACGATGACCGATGGCATTTTGTCAAAATATGGTGTTACAGTTTTCACTCGTCCTGGTACCGGGTCCTGGACGATCACCGCCTGGAAAAATGACAAAAAAAATAATTATGTTAAGTGTTATTAGAATGAAAAGAAAACGACGACGGGTCATGTTGTGAAAAACGAGTTTATAGGTATAATATGGACAAATAATATATGATTGTAATGTTGAAACACTATACTCGGTACGTATTTACCAGGGGTCTATACGTACGGATAAAGTACCTAATTTCTAATTGTTAATTAGTGTTACACATATTCGTTCGTGCATCTAACTACAGTTTGAATATGTATCTGCATTGGACATGCATAATAATAATATGCAGGGTGCGTCTCGAGGGTTTTACATTTTATACTAATTAGTATATAGTATTATGGTATATAATTTCGGCTGTCACTCCTCTCATGTTCAGACGTAAATATTCAATATTTTATAGGGCTTAGAAAATTCACGGGGCTGGAGTTCAGTAGATAATGTAGCTGTTTGTATAACGAAATGAGAGCGACGCATTTCCTTCGCTCAGTATCCTCAACGCCTCTACTCTTCACACAAGGTACATTGGTGCGATATTATCACAGTACCATTATTATTGGCTATTGCAATGATTTTATATACGGTCGGTTGATAAATCGATAGTTAAATATTCTTTTTGTAGGTACATTGAAGACGGTTAAATCTATAATGCACGTTTGGTAAGTTGCATTAATGCACTCACTAAACATTCGAAACATTTAATCAATGTAGTCAGCTCATATTATGGCTCCTTAAACATGATTTCGTGTCCCGCGATTCATTAAATTTTAGTGAATCATTTTTTATGTTTTCTGGTATTGAGGGTAAAGGCTTGGAGAGGGCTAAGCCTTATATATTTTACGTCTGTTATGCAGGACACTGCAGTATGCACAGTGCACCTACAGCTATATAGGATTATCAACAAGATTATCTTACGTAATTAAAAAATCCAGTAATATTCAAATAAATAAAGTCGTCAATTATTCCGAACGCACCCTGTATACCACAATGTTTATATGAATAATATAATATATACAGTATTTTATGTTTATATACAAAACAAAAATATATTATACACTTCGTGTACCTTTAATAATATTATAATTATATAGCATCGAGCGCCGCATTTAGCGATTCTGATTGGTCATATATTGGTTTTAGATTGGTATATTTGTACATACTATTATTGTCGTTGTTATTATTATATTATTATAGAGAGTGGTTGAATAATTATCTTATTATTATTATTATTATTATTGTCGTTTGGCTTACTTCTTTCTTTGGGATGTACGAGACCGTGTTGTATTTAAGAGTCTTAATGTCGTTTTGCCTACCGAGCTCTTTAGAATTGGGTATAATACTATTAGATTTCGTTTTGGTAGTCGTGTGCTCAGTCTGCAGCAGACTGTTGCTTTGGCTTTGGGACAGTGTGTTACTCGTGGGGTCTTTCTGGGGTTTCACGTTTTTGTCTATCGAGGGTTTCTCTACAGGCGTGGACGGTTCCAAAACACTCCGAGTATCAGACCTGTAAATCATCGTAATAAGATATATATGTGTTTTCTAAATGTAGTTGTACAAATTGTTCATAGGTCAGAAGATAATTTAAAATGTTGTACTAGACGATTATTTAGAATTCGCTGCAGATGTACGAAATACAAAATAAATTTACTTAGTAAAGTAAGAATAAATTTGGACCGTATATAACTATAATATTTCTTTTGTTTTTGTGTCAATATTTCCACTCGTTCACAAAAGTATATCATACAGTAATAAATTATAATATTATGTATAGGTCTCATCGACCTATAGTGGAAATAAGAATAAAAAATAATATATGATAATCATGTGCTGGTTATTGATGAAAAATGAGAATGAGTGTAAAACAGAAGCAGACGAAATAATAACACAATATAGGTACTTAGGTACCTAGATAATAATACCGAAAAAAAGAAACTGGTAAGATTTATATTATCTGACGTTGCATAATTATTATGTGATACATTAATATATGAGAGTTAATGTGGTGCTTATAGATGTATGTGTGTATTTATGGGTACGTGAACATGAATGTATTATTATTATAACTATTATTTAGACGATTAAAATGTGATTGTAATAATATATTAAACAGCCAATCAGAATCCCTCTTTTATGACTCCAGATGCTTAAATAATAATATAATATTATATTAAACTCATAATAATAGGTATATATAGTTGCAGTGGTTATAGCGTGTATTCAATAAAACTTACAATAAGTATACCAAGTATAGTGTAAAATACCTCCAACACAATATTATTTAGTATTATTACAGTTAATAGGTATTATAAGATTTGATTATTTGTTACTATAAGTTATAACGCAACACTAGGTTTTTAACATTTTTATATCTTTA
>VUJU01002333.1:0-21350 GCA_009835225.1 Aphis craccivora
TGAAGTGTCAATAAATTTTTTTTGGCCCAATCAAAATACTTGAAAATTTAATACAAAGTTCCTCATAAGTTCTTCCCATATTGATTAAAAAATTATTAGAATACATAAGCACAAATTTTTTTATTAGCATTTGAAGTTCAAATATTGACAAAAATTCGTCAAAATCATGAATATTTGCAATTTATTTTGTAGATATAATTCATAAAAATATTTTTGTATAAGTATCTAAGAGTTGAAAATTTAATACAAGGTTTTTCATAAGTTTAGCTTACAATAATTATAAAATAACTTAAATTTTGACGTATTCAGGCCATTTAAACATAAACCACCTTTTTTACCAACCACTGAAAATTATATCCTAGGCTGACAAATCATCTTCGTTCAGAATCGTTTTTCGTATACAATCATAATTATCATTGGATTCAAATTTAACCGTCCTACAATATATATAGTGATCCACACGGCACCTAATGTACAGCAGAGCGGTACCCACTTGCCCGCTTTTTTATATCTGTACTTATACAGTTATACATATTATACATAGGTATTATAATATAGGTAGGTATAGCCAATATATTTATAGCAGAGTCTGCGCCGTCTTCATATATATATAGTAATAATATAGCAGTAATTCGCTATATGAATATATGATTCTATATATAGACATATATAGTGATACTTTATTATATATATACCTATTATATATCATATAATATAATATTGATATACTCTCGATTATCTGCATAATATGTGGGCAGATTAGGTTACTTTTTTTTTATTATAAAATTTAAAATATTTTCGTAAAATATTACACGAATGTTTAAATAAAAATAAAACATATGTTCTATATAATTTAATTTTCCTTAAATATACTATACATTTAAAATTACATTATTTAATTTTTATTTATTTTCATTAATGTAATTAAGAATTTTAATGAGGAAAAAATGTGGATTATTCGCAAATACTAAAAGCCAAGCCATCACCGCCATAGGCCTTGGCCACACAGCGGTTGAGCCGCAGCGGTCGAACCGCGACATGATGCGGTCGAACGCGAACCGCGCACCGCGGTTGAACCGCGTAAGTGTGAACGAATATCAGGCGGTTGTTTTTAAAATCAAAAAATTTGAATTTTTAGACCTAACCGCTGCGGCTCAACCGCTATGTGTGGCTCCGGCCTATTCCTCGAATAATCGAGAGTATAAATAGGTATATTTATAGGTACCCGCGCGCAGAGCCGGCCTAAAATTGTGTGCAGTAGCAAATTTAAAAGTGTGCATTATTTTTTGTACTTTAAGTGAAGTTATTTTGTTTTCAGTTTTAAAATTTTTACGTATATATAGGTATCAAGAACTTTTATAGAAGATTATCTTGGATTGTATTTATTATAACTATAATTATTATTAATAAATACCAAAAACAATTATGCTACGAAGTTATATGTGGCATTTGTTCGACTAAAAGTCAATGTTTATTATTTAAAAATATTTTAGAGTATGGAATTAGGAGTGCAGTAGCAAAATACCCTAATTTTAGGCCCTGCAATGTAAATATATATAAAAAAAAAACAAATTGTTTAAATTGTTTTATTTAGTATAGGTATAATTATTTAATTATACCTACATATTTTATTAATTTATATTTATTTTAATAATTATAACTCAATACCTATTTGGTAAATTCAACAAAATCTTTGAATAACGCACGTCTAAATGATAGGTATACGTTTTAAATTTTTAATACCTTTTTATACCCAGCTATATAGGTATATATATAGCCGTGGTATATATGGCCGCGGTATAATGCGCCGAATCAATAAACGACGACAGCGTATATGCCGTATATACCTATATATAATATATATTTTATATTTTTATGCAATACTACTCCCGCATATACAATAGTGACGAGTATACATACCAATAACGTAGTCCTTATACTGCATGTGCCATGCGCGTAGGTTATAACAGGTAGGTAGGTACTAGGTACCCATATTATATTATAACCACTATAATACATTATACCTATACACATTATACATATACCTATAACGATAAAATATAGTGTGGTGCAAACTAAATTATATAGGTTGTTGTAAATTGAGTTTTAAAAATACTATATTATTAGATAGGCAATAATGAAAAAAATTATTTTTTAATTTTTGAAATGTACCTATACCTACACATATACGCTATATTACATTGCATTGGCCCAATACAGTATACATTAGTATACCTATTCAAGTTATGTATGCGTTAAATTGCGTTTATATCAATAATGAACACGATTACATTTAAATATTATAAGTACCTATAACATATTATGGAAAATGTTATAATATATGTTATATGAATATATGATGCATATTATAATAAAATTATTAATAATACCTATAATAGTATAATATAAATAAATAAATTTTAAAACACTCCGTGATAAATAATGCAGTATCATACATAATAATTATATAATTATTAGAAAAATAATTAATACATCGTAACTATTAGTTATAACTATATGTGAATATATTCACAGTTACAATAATTTGTAATTTTGTCCAAATCTGTTACAGTATTACAAAATATCTATAAAAATAATTGTGTATATAATATATAGGTTGGTACAATATATTAAATATACCTAATGTATATTTTTTAATAATATAAAAAAGGGCCGGTCAAATGGATAACGCTCGCTGCTGTACAGTATATTACTGACGTATATAGGTCACTATTATTTTATGTGTTCAATTTGAATCTAATTATGATATAGTTATCATTTGTATTATATGAAAAACGATTCTATAAACGGAAGTTATTTGTCAGCCTATAAATTATATTATGGGGTATATTTTTTAATGGGTGGTGAATATAAGGTCAAAGGTGGTTTATATTACCTATGTTTTAATGACCTGAATCCCCCATTATTTAAGTTCTTTAATAATTAATTATTGTAAGGCAAATTCATGAAAAATCTTGTATTAAATTTTCAATTCTTAGCTATACTTAAACAACATTTTTATAAATTTTAATTAATAATAAATATAGAAAATATGAATTCATGATTTTGACGAATATTTCTCAATATTTGAACTTCAAACGTTAATTAAAAAATTTTACCTATGTATTCTTATAATTTTTTAATCACTATAAAACTAATTTATGGAGAACTTTGAATAAAATTTTTCAAGTATTTTGACTCAACCAAAAGAGTTTATGAAAAAAAAAATATATACAAAAACGAATATTTCAAATACCAATAAAATATAGCATATTATAAAATAAGTGAAATATTTTTAAAATAAAATTCCAATCTAAATTACGATAGATATGTCTTGACGCTATTAACCTTTTTTTCAATTTTTTTCACAGAATTATTCCAAATACATTCCTTATAAGTGTCACCACATTACCCGATTTTCAAAGTTTTGATTTTAAAGGGTTGTAATAATCGTTAAAAATAAATTGTACCTATTATTAAAAAAATTATAGTTGTAATAATAATTAAGCGATAAATGTGCAGTCAACGCATAAGTCAGGTTGTTATACCTACCTGTAATAACTATATGTATATATAAAAAGTAGGTAGGCGGATACCACTCTGCTGTACTTTAGGTGCCGTATATGGATCATTATTATATATTATAAGAGTGTTAAATTTGAATCCAATGATATAGGTATCATTGTACACAAAAAACGAAGATGATT
The DNA here is from genome assembly GCA_009835225.1 of Aphis craccivora. Lineage (NCBI taxonomy): Eukaryota > Metazoa > Arthropoda > Insecta > Hemiptera > Aphididae > Aphis > Aphis craccivora. The sequence continues at coordinate 3,708 of VUJU01002333.1, forward strand.
TATGTCAGCCTATAGGGTATCATTTTGAATGGTTCGTGAAAAGGTGGTTTATATTTTAATGGCCTGAATACACCAAAATGTAAGTTCTTTTATAATTATTGTAAACTAAACTTATGATAAACCTTGTATTGAATTTTCAACTCTTATATATATATATATATATATATATTATATTAATCTAATAATTTGCAAATAATATTCAGGAATTTGACGAATTTTTGTCAATATTTGAACTTCAAAATAAATACTAATAAAAAACAAATTGTGCCTATGTATTCTTATAATTTTTTAATCACTATAAAAATAACTTATGAGGAAATTTGCATTAAATATTCAAGTATTTTGATAGGGCCAAAAAAATTTTATCAACACTTCAAAAAAAAATTTTCAGAAAAATTAAAAATTTCAGTTGTCTATAAATAGCTCAAAAAAGTCAAACTATTTTGAAAATTAGATCATGTAAAGAAAATGCTAATCTAAATTACTGGTGAAATTTACCAGGTTGTTAGTTACGCTATTTCGCAAAAATTTAAAATTCAAACGCACTTAAAATTCTTCCTATAATTATGCTTCGAGTTTTCTCTATGGCTACTTGAAAGAAAACTTATGGAAAACTTATAGTGTTGTAATTTTATTCCTCAGTTATTAACACWACAAATTTTATGATTTTTCAACTTCAAAATTACATGCAGATATTCGCGTTTTCGACAGATTTCGTAAAAATTTGAACTATAAACGCTTATAAAAAAAAATTGTGTCTAACGATTTTTAATTTTTTTTAGCTACAATAAGAACAACTCATAAGGAACCTTGTATTAAATTTTCAAAATTTTTTGGTCATCCAAAATTTTTCTATCGACATTTCAAAAATAAAATTCTTATAAAAATCGAAAATGTTGGTGGTCTATTAATAACTCAAAAAAGTCAAAAATTTTTGAAAATTTAATTGTATATAGATAACATTGACATAAACATTTGGTGAAAATTTCAAGTATTTACAGAGATTAGTTTTTGAATTACAACCATATAAAAGAATCGATATGGTCGGAAAAACTGGTTTTGCGTAATTTTTTTTTTTGTTTTTCTCGATTTTTTGGAAAGTGTTGGAAAATGTTTACTTTTGATCTCTATAATGCACCAAGGATATTCACTTTTCCATCGGAAACCACCCCCAAAGTTTGAAATTGGAGCATTATTTCGACTAGTTATGATGTATACACAGACACACACACACACAAAAAATACACATCATTGTAAAATCAATACATTCATCACATCGTTCAGAATCTAAAACCACGAGAAATAATAATAATAATAATAAACTTACGTTCAAATCTCGTAGGCTCCACAATTCAACACAGATAGCGATTACCTACTGGTCGCATAATCATAAAGGTACCTATAAGAGTCAAATGACTAATGACATGCTTAATGGGCAATGGCTATAATAATATATATAGGTATAACCCGACTAACTCGCCTTTTAAAGTTGGGCTTGCACAAGTGTTTTGAGATTCAAAATGGTCAATGAAAATTTCTAAGTTTTAAACACCATTAAGCCAAATATTAAATAACAAATTAAAAAAGTTTGCAGAATCATATTACCTATAGAATTTGAATTTTTAACGGGCAACGAAGTGCACGGGGACAGCTATATGTTCCTACCAACATTACCTATAAATTATAAATTATAATATATAGGACATAGGTACATTATATTATGTACAATTTACTTTTTACAATCATTTAAAGTCCTGTTCATATAATATAATATATATGTCTTTTACTAAAATAAAAATATCCTTTAGTTCGCCGGTTGCCGACCACTGGTCTAAAGTATTAGGAATTGCAGCTGATTCAAAACAGAAAATGTTGTTAATTTTAATTGTTCTAACTTTAAAAAGCAAAAATATAAACAATAAGAGTTCAAATGATTTAGTTCCGATTTCGGTAAGAAAATAAATGTGTTTACCTACCTTAATACTGATACCTACATTTTTAATATTGGTATAATTGGTTGTTGTTGAAACAATATCCCGCAGGGGTGTTCAACCCACGGCCCACGGATTTTTATGCGCGGTCCTTAATTAAATTTAAAAACCATGAATTAATTGTATATAATATATTAATATTACGAGAACAAATTTATTTTAAGAATATAAAACATCAAATAACGTATTATTAATAAATGTATTATTATTAAAAAAAGTATGTGGCCCACAACAACTTCTACTTTTAAGTATAATGTGGTCTAGACGCCCAGTCTTCACAAAAGGTTGAACACCCCTGCAATAGCCAATATAGGATACCAGCTAAGCATAAGCTCATCAAGTAACTATACAATACAATAACGACAACCACTTATGCACATATTTGAAAAATTAAAAATACTGTTATTTGAATAATATAAATAATTTTTTTTTTTTTTTAGCCCTCCTCCCTTGTAGAAATCCTGGCTACGTTTAGGCCATATTAAGCAGAACCAATTTTATGTTATATTTATTTTAATATTAAAGTAAATTTACCTATAATATCATCAAACTTAGAAATTAAAACATTATCAGTCATTTATGTTGATTTTTACAATTGATATTTTAATTTTTAAGTGAGTAATAAATTAGCATTTTTAAATTGATAGTTTTTCACATATAGGTAAGTACTCATAATTGTCTTATTAATGTATCATAAAAAATAGATAAATATCAATAATCTTACCTTTAAGTTTGATCATAGTTCATATACCTACTTAATCTATAGGTAATATTTTAATATATTGAAGCTAACAGCACAAAATATAAATAACAACTGTACAATTGTCAATTGTTAAAAATCGATTCTATACTAAACGCAAATTTGCTATGCCTTGAACAAAAAGCTGTTGACTAGATCAATGGTTTTCTGATCTGGGTATATTATATAGGTACACCAACCTGACCAAGGTAAAGTATAATAATAGATTTAAGGCGGGTTTCCACTGCATACTTGTACGTGTATAAAAATACTTGTCTGTGATTGGTTGGTATACATGGTAAGCTTGTGGTACACCAGAAAGTTTATACGTTCTTACCACACGTATAACCACGATACCATGAAGTTGGATTCAATTCAACTATTTCCGTGTGTTTAACGGTATAATTTGAGCGATAGCAGCACTGCAGCAGTAACCAATTTTAAAATCTTAAAAATGCGTCACCTATGTTATTATAATATTAAATTATATTGTTTTAAAAGTTAATTAAAGTGTATTAATACTATATAGTCGAACCAAATTATAGTAAGTTAATTTACCTCTAAAATTAAGTGCTTACCATTAACCGTGCTTACTAGAGTATTTTTCATGAAGGACGTGTATGTCAAAGCGTATATACGTGCGTGTTGATAAACGTGCACGTATGCACACGGGAACGGTCCAGTGGAAACCCGCCTTCATAGAAAAATGCCTATACCTATACCATATGAAATAATGTACCTTGGTAGGTATGTATCTTTTGTTAAATCTACACGTGGACAGTGGCGTAGCCAGCAGGTAGGCCTGGTAGGCCCGGGCCTACCCACTTTTCTCCAAAAATACTTATATCATGTTTTTTATTTAATATAAATATTAATTGATAATCCTAGCTTATTCCAGCAAAATATCGGGCCTACCCAAGAAAAATTGTCTAGCTACGCCACTGCACGTGGATCTATTTTTAAATAACAAATTTTATTATAGGTGCTAATACTCTGGACATCGAATCTCATAAGAGAAGTGTTAAATCAAGTTAAAGTTTCTCTATACCTACTATTTATGTACATATACCTAGGTATAACTGCAAGTATTTTGCTCAATTTTCAATTTAGGTACCTACCAATAAATTATAAAATTGGTTTAACCATGGACCACAAATAGGTTGGTCGACCTTGATATAACCACAGAATAGAACTATATAAGATTAATAAGTTTTGTTATATATTATATTATTTTAAGCACAAAGTACCTACTAATGTAAGAAATAAATACACGAATGTCGATTATAGTAAGAACCAGCTATAGTTATAGATAGGTATTTTATTATTATTTTGTAGTTCTTATTGTTCCTAACCCTAAGTCCCAACCTAACTTGTTATCAATATTGTTCAATGATCATATCGATCAAGTCGTAAATCGTCGTATATCATAATGCACGATGTTTTAAATATCTTAATATGCCTAATTGTAAATACATATAATATTGAATTATTAAATCTTATTATTATATTAGATAGGTACCCACTATAGTCACTACCCATCAGTAGTCAATACTCGATACTTAATACTACTGACTGCGTCAAGTGCGCGAGTGCGCCGTATGCCTATATTGTTATTTGTTATACTATACTTACACAGCTGTTGTTGTTTATATAGTTTTATCTAAACTATTTGCGTTAAGAGGCGGTCGAAGTGGTAAAGATAACGTGTTAATAAGTGATAGTGCACCTAATAAAATAAAATGAACTGTAATAATAAATAATAATACTATGCTATAGTAGCTGGTGGTCTGATGACTGATGGTCATACGACTCATACTAAATTAAGTACTAGTTTTAGAAAATTACAAAATGTAAATAAGTATTAAATAATTACCAATATTAGACCCACGTTGTAGAGGATAATTAAAATTTCGTAATTCAAATTCCTGTTGAATGGTCCATTAAAACCGTTTCGTTTCCAATGGCAAACGATACGGAAATCCTTCACTATTTATGGAATGGGAAGTTACCTGTATGTTTTCAATTGGATGAACAAGAAATTCATGGTATACAAAATCCAGAGCCATTTTACTTGATGGTACCTAGAATGAGTTACTTTCCGTTGGTCTGTGATAAAGTAAGTTTTCAAAAAATATTAATATGATTTATGAGTTTTTGACATAGGTTCCTACCTATCTACCGAATGCTATTGTTTGGCTATTGTCATGATAGTCGTTCAATAATGTATCTTTTTATGATGACCATGGACATATTATAGTTTGATATCCAATAAACCAATTTATATATATTGGCTATAGTTATATAAATTAATTTAAAACGCTTCAAAAATTATTGTTTTTGATTCCTCCCAGTTTTAAAACAAATTTTATACAACTTAACTTCTAGTTATAGATTTCTGTTCAAACTCCTAACTTATTTTTTACTCCTTTTGTTGAAAATTTCTTGAGACAAGGTAAAAATAACCTACTTACTACCTATGTAATTTTATTTATTATTATTAAACATTTAGTCAATATAAATATAAATTTGAAATTTTGTTAAATTGACTTGTGCTCAGTTTGAATGAACCTAATATTTTAAGCTAGGATAGCAAGAAAAATATATTTCTTAAAAAAATATAACTATATCCTATTAATCTATTTTGGTTTAGGACAATATCTTAATAGCTTTTTCATTAAAAAACAAAGCGGGTTCTGTTTACTCGGAGCTAGAGATATAAGCTTAGCACAATTTTACTATCCTATTATGAAATACTAATCTAATGTAAAAAAAGGTATTAACTAACCTAACCTAACTATTAGCTAAAATAATAATTGTAATTTATTAAAATTTAAACTTTATTTACCAAGGTAAAAAAACATTTTGTGAAGCATGTGGATCCTGAAAAACAAGAAATGGAAATGTGGTTAGAATTTAAGAATATTCCATTAAAATGGTAAGTTATTGTTTTAATACTAATTTAAATAGAGATATTTCAATTTTCTTACAAATTATGATTATGTTTTATTATCATCAAAGATCATTGGCGTGTGCGGATAGGATTTTGGGATGTTGGGTTTTCCATTATATCCCTTGTTCTTTACGCTTTAGTTAGATATAGCTTATAAACCTTATTATGGACAGAAATCAGTTAAAATAAACTTAACTTTTAAGTTTAATATTGATGAATTTATACATTTATGATCGAAGACTAAAACTATACTAAAGCATTCCATAACTTAAATTCATTTTATTAATAATACATTTTAAGTAAAAATTATAATTTTACTTTTGCACATTTTGTGAACTTTGTAATTGTGTGAATAAAAATAAATTTAAAAAAATTTTGATTTATGGCTTTTGAATGGTGTTAAAAATTGGGCCATCTTGTCGTTTGCGCTTTACCATTTTTACTACACTACCTATAACTATTTTTTAATTTTAGACAATATTGTATTCTCATAATTAGTACACAATATAAAAGTGGTTTAATGATGAATAAAAATCCTTATATATAAGTTATATAATATTATTAAAAATAAATATAGGTAAAATTATATAGGTAATATTATCTAAGCGCCATTTGTTGTTGTCTCGTTACTCGTTTCATTATAAATAATAATTAGAAAAAATTAAAATTAAATAAATAATTACTAAAATTCTTTTGCAAATATTTTGAAACATGACATGAAAATATAAAATCATGTGTGAATCCAAGAATTGTCGACCAATGACTAAATACACAATTAAAAACTATATCATGCGTTAAAAGAGAATGCTAACCTAACCATTCAGTCATAATAATTAAAGTTTAAATTGGGTAGTAGAGTGCATACAATAAGATAGCCCAAAATTATACTATTTTGAAATATTCTAGTATTCTCCATGAAAAGTCTGTACACCCCTATGATCAAGATTCAAAACAACTTTATAATATTATAACTTAGAAGTATGTACTTATCTTCAATTGTTTTGAATCTAGTTACAGAGCTAGAATGACTAGTTGGCCCAACTTACCTCAAGGCTAGCAAATCCATTGGCATTAATTAATTATAATTTTTTTTTTATAAACAATGTAATAATTGAAAAATATAATAACTTATGAGTTATGATACCTACTTTTATGAGCCTTATCATCTTTGACAATAGAAATTTCTAAATTTACACCGTGAATATACAGTATTTATATTATTATTATATAATACACAGCATTATGCAATTATGTCATTTAAACGTATAAATTATCATACCAAATTTTATATTTTATCTTTTTTGAATTATTATTATGATTGAATTGATGGTGATTGAATAGTTGAATGACAATATTTAACTCATCAAGGATTAAAAATTTTTTTTTTATCTAAAACAATATTGTTTTGTCTAATAGTTACCTAATGTAAATCTTTTTTCATATTAGCAATGTTATTGACTTACGCTAATAATATAATTTTTATTTTATGTAGGAATAATCCTATTGGTGTTCTTTATGATCTCTTTACAATTGACGATAAACAAGCTGATTTACCATGGCAAATAACTGTTCACTTTGATAATTTTCCTGAAGATCAAATATTGCGATGCTCATGCCGGTAAAAAAAAATTCTGATAAATTTATACCAAGAATAATAAAATAATATATATATTTTTTTTTATAGAGAATCTGTAGAATCTAATTTTATGTCTGCAATGAAAGAAGCCGATATGCTAAAACACAGAAGTCAAGTATTTTCAACTATGCAGCGACATCAACACAATCAATTATGGACTGGACTACTTAATGGTTAATAGATTTTTTTATTTTTTATTTTGTATAATAATAAAATATTATGTTTTAGATAAATTTGATCAATTTTGGTCAGAGAATAAAAAACTAATGGAACCATCTGATGGCAGTTATTTTAAACATATACCTGTACATTTTTATCGATCAGGATCATCAGTTATGACACAAACACTAGTTAAGCCAGTTTCAGAGGATGGAAATCATATGACTTTGGGAGAACTGATAAAACTTAACTATCCATCAGTGGATAACCGTAAGTTTTTTTTATAGAATTTCCAAGTTTGTTTTAATATTAAAAAAATATTATTTCTTTTCAGCTAAAATTTTTACTCATGGCATATGTATACCTCATGAAACACCAGTTCAATGGATGAGTGAGCACATGAGTTACCTGGATAATTTTTTACATTTAGTCGTTATTTAATATATATTTATTACATATTATTAATGTTAAAAAAAAAAAAAACTTGTGAAATAATATTGATAATTCTATAATTTCTAATAAGATCACCAATTTTTTTACATACTTAAAAACATTTTTTATTAATTTATGCCGGGCACAAACCGCCCTTTTTTTATAGCTTTCTTTTTTATTTTTTCCTTTTTTTCTTGTTTCTTTTTCAATAAATTATTTGTACGTTTATCTTGTTTTTCTTTCTTGGTCTTTTCTAGAGTATTTTTTCTTTCCTCCCATTTAGTTTTACTAACCTTTTTCTGTCTTTCTTTTCTTGCAATGGTTTTTTTTAATAATTCTACATTGTCTTTAACTTTTACTCCTCCAGCTTTAGCTAAAACGTTATTCCATGCGTCACGCTGTTTCAATTCTTTAGCTTTATCACTTTCACCAGACTTTTCCAATTCACTATACATTTGTTGCTTTGTTTTAATTTCATCTAAAGCCACCTTTGCATTTGTACTTGTTGGGGGTGGAGCAGTTTCAGTTTGTTCTCCTAAGAAATTTATTCGATTGAATACTAATTTAGCCTTGTTATTAGTGCCATTTACTTTAGAAGGTGTTTCATTTGTTTTATCAACAGTGTTGTTAGGTTTTTTTTCACCTTTAGTTTTTTCATGTATCTTTTTTTTTCTTTTAATCTTATTTTGAAGTTTGTTTTTAATTATTTTTCCTCGGTATGTATATTTCTTTTCTAAATAAAAAAGATATAAATTTAATAATAACACTATATATATATAATATTTGACTCAACACTATTCATTTATATTATAATATTATAATTGGATTTACAGTAGTGTTAGTCAAAACTTAAGTTATTTTACCAACCACTGGCTATAACTAAATATTAATCATTATAAATATAAGACTGATGACAAATTATATTATTTTTTATTGTGTGATTCAAAAACTATTTCAAACAGTGAATACATTTGTAGATACTACTGTACAAACGTTTCCCCACAAAAACCATTTTAAAATATCCATAATTTTAATTTAACATACATTGTTTTGTGCTACTGTATATTTGAATCATTATTACATTTTTACAAGTAACTATATTAATGTTCATGAAAAAATATCATTAATGAAAAAGTAAGTTTTTATAGTGTGGGTTGCTTATTTTTGACAAGTGGTTAGCAAATAGCACATAAACGGTACTGTACCAACTTTTAAATTTTAAATCAAAATATTTTTTTTTGAATATAAATATTACACAATAAATGTAGTTTTTAAGTTAAAAATCTTTACCTCTTATTGCAGCAAGTCTTGTGTGTAGTTCATCTAAACTTTGAGCTCTATTTATTTCATCGCTTGCAAGTATTGGCTCTAAACAAAATCATACTGTCAAAAACATAATTAAAATATACACATTCATAAATGAATTAAAGCTTACTTCTGACTTTAGTATTACTATCGCTTTCTTCTGAATCTGAAAAATTATAAATAGAAATAGATTACACATCATAAGTGATTTAAAAAAGACATTCAAAATTAAGATGGATGATACATCAACCATTGTATTGCTTAGTTCATATTGTGACGCTGTGTATAAATAAACAGAATACATACACAAAACATGAATTGTTACCAATTATACAAACAACTCGTCATAAAAGGTGGATTTTCTAGTTACTAATATCATTCAATAGTCGAAACGAATAAGTTTTTTTAAATTTTGTATGTAGGTACAGAACTATTTTTCTGGCGTGAAAATGCACATGTTTATAAAATAATTTACCCGAGTCTTCAACACGCTCTGGCAATTTCACTTGATGTAGTATGGCACTGACGAAATCGAATTCTTTATTGAAGAGGTTCTTCACGTTGTCTTGGTTTGACGACAACATAATTAGTTATTTTATTTTTGTCTTAAATAATAAGTCTTAATTGAATCCTCAATAATTATTAAACTTTGTTATTTTAAAAGAATAACACATTTTTCAATGGTCTATGTTTTATTATCATTTGTTTTTATCACCACTGTCAACAACGTGTATTTTTCAAGTATATTATAATATAATATAACACCATATTTTTCCACGCAGTAGATAGACACACTGTTCGTTTTACCAACTGTTAAATGTTACATTTTGAACGTAAATAGTAAATACTTAATTTTTAATTTCATCAATAAATAATTAATTAAGGATATTGCGAGAGTTTTTTTTTTATTCGGGGTGTCTTTGAAAGGCTACATGATCTCATCATGAACTAGGATAATATTTTAGACTGAGACAGTGAGAAATGTGTCATGTTACATGTATCTACTGTTTTAACTATGGTGTTTGTTTTGTTAGTGGGTACGAGAGTCTGTCGAGTACCTACATCGTAGTATTGTACATAAGTCGATATAATGCTTTGATTTTTAACTTAGAGGGGGAGCCGGGGGAGGTTAAGGTATTGGTCTTTTGGATATAAAATTATCAAATCAGATGAACTATGAAGTTGTACTTAAGTGGGGTTAAAATTCCAAATACTTTTTTTACATTATCATAAAAAAATTAAGGAAAATGGGAATTTTTTCACGAATAGGTGCAATTTTTGACAAAATTGTTAAACTCGAGAACGAATAATCGTTTACCAAAGGTTAACATTATTTTTTACGCTGGGGTAATTTTCAAGACATTTTGACTATTTTTGAGCTATTTATTGTCATGAAATATTTTCGATTTTTTTTTAAATGTCGATCAAAAATAATTCACTTGTAGGAATAGTTGAAAATTTAATTTAAAGCTTTTATCATAAGCTGTTATTTTTCGAATAAAAATATTTAAATCTATATTCACAATATCTTTCTATTAGTGTTTAAATTTATAATTTTGACAACAATGTCATAATTGTAAAAATCAAAACCCAACTTAACTTATAATACTTTAATAAAGTATCCCCAGAAGGAAAACTTTCCGATTCTATTCTGTTATTATTATTATATTAATTAAGATTATTGTTCAAATTGTAAATGATTGCTAAATAAAAATTTGTATTTAAAAAAAATAAATAATTTTGTTCATATTTTATGGTTTCAATATACTACTTATAACTTATAAGGAATTTTGTATTTAACTTTTAAAACTTAGATATAAAAATAAATTTTTGTGAAATTCTAAGCAAAAAATAATTTTTCATTTTAAAATTTTTTTGTATGAATTTCTTCAACATTTTAACTTCAAATAGTTCAAATAAAAAAAATTGAGTGTATGGATTTTATATTTTCATATTTGAAACAGATAATAGATATAATAAAAACTCAGATGTGATCTTGAATTAAATTTACAAGAATTTTGATCCTGCAAATAATTTTTTTTTATCGACTATCATTGATAATATTCAAAATAAACTTGTTTCCCTAAATGAAAAATTAACATTAATGAGGACTGAGGAGCTAAATTATATATATATTACATTTTCGGCATTCTTATTTCTTACTAAGTGAAATTTTTTTATTCGACATTGACAAAATTAATAGAAAAAAAATCAAAAAAAACCTTATGCTTATAAATAGCTGAAAAAGAGTTAAAATATTTTGAAAATTTAACCATTTATAAAAAATGATAATATTAACATTGGGTAAACATTTTTAAGTTTCTACAGATCTTTGTTCCTGAGCTGCATCAGAAAGACAGAAGCAATTTTTAAAATTTTATTAGTGAAAAATACTTGAATCCTATTTAAATTGTCTATCTATTAGTTACTGCGATAGGTATTAGCATTGATTATATCATTAATATTATTATTTAGTATTTAAATCAATGGTTTTAGATACAGTTACACATAGTTAAAAATGTATGATTATGTTAGTTAACATAAGGTACATAATGTTAGTACATTTGTCTACTATAGTAGTAAGACTAGGTTAATATCATTTTATAATTGTTCAACTAATAAATTCATACTAGCTAACATTAAAAAAATAATAGAAAGTACACACATACACATTTTTTGGGCACTCTTTGTTCAATGTATATTACTATATTAGTTTTAGAAAAAAAAATTCAATTCATAAAAACATAGCAAATCCAGACAAAATTTATTTTACACACAAAACCACAAACATTTTATTTATTTATTTAGTTATTTTGATAGAGTAAATAATTATTTACAAAACAATAATTTAATCTAAGTAAATTAGAGGACAAAAAAAAAAAAATCAGTCATATATTAATAAATACATGTTAAATATAAGGAAAACTTTGAAATTACTCTGACTCACAGCCTTTGTTTTTTTTTTTTAATATACAATAATAAAAATATGTAATAAGTTCAATAATTGTAATTGTATCTTATAGTAATTTAGTTACAACACCTTAACGTTTAGCTTGCCACAGGCATAGATAATTTATCAAAATTACACAATATCATTAACAATTGTTAATGTAGCATGAATAAATACCAAGGCTACAAATTTAGATATTATTAATATCATAATTAAAATAAACTAGATGATAATGAACTAAAGCAATCGAAATTCAATAGTCAATAATGCAATTTAAGTAGCTATGATAAATTCAATCCAACTATGAAAAATTGTGCATGAAATGATAACTCAAATTTAAAAGTACTTCTCAAATAAATATTTGTATGAATTGAATTTAGCATTATATTCTATAATTGAGATTAGTTACATTTATAAAAACACAACATTTATATAAATAATTTCCATATAAGAAAAAAAATACAAATATTACTCAATTATTAATAATTAAGTGATGAATTTGCAAGCAAAAATTATAAATGTATAAATAATCATAAACTTATTACTTTTTCTTATTATTTAATTTTTAAGAAGTCAAATCAACATAATATATTATAGTTTGGATTATGAGTAAATATTTCTATGTACTTAAAAAACAACTTACACTTAGAGTGTATAATTAAATCCTAATAGATAATGAGTAACAATAGTAAACAATACAAAAATCTTACAGATTTAATCTATTAATACTAAAATGACTAGTAAAAGTTTAATAAGCCTTCTTGTGATTGTACTTTACAATTTACATATAGGTTTTTAAAATTTTAATGATTTATGTTTTTCTAACTTTTTAACACATTACTGACCAACAAAACAAATGAAATTTAATAACTAAGTGTTAGGAATAATGCATAGTTTAATTAATATTCAAAAATTATTGAATAACGAGTGTAAAAGTTGATCAGCTATATTCTAATATACTTCATACAGAATTTATGTCAGATATTATATTGCACGCACCAATTCAGTAATATTAAGTAATGATTAAAAATATACACTTAATTAATTTAATAAATAGGCTTTGGTAAACAGACTACTGGAAAACAGTACTAAACTAAATTATAACTATTAATAATATTTAAATTATAGCACATTTCAAGTCTTATGGGTAAAATATTAGCTGCAATTTTTCAAAATTATAGACATTTAACATCAATAACATTAAATAATATTTTAAATATTAAAATATTATTATAAAGAGAATCAATATACAATAAAGAACAATAAATGATGATCAGTCTGAAAATATCAAGCATTCTCATCACAATAATTTAAGTTAGAATAATTGTATTAATTATATTAAAACATAAAGGACCATGATGAATATTTATAAAATAAAACAGTTTTTTTTTAGATCTTTACTGATGATCGAGTTTTTTTTATATACTGTAAATAATTACAGTATAAAATTTATATTATTCTAAATTATTTTAACCATCATTAATACTGTAATAAATTAATACCATTCAACAAAATACAATATTTTACAGATAAAAGTAAAATATTATAAAAATGCCAATCAATATGTTAAAATAAATAATACACTTTGTACTTCATATGAGTTCAGTATGGAAAGCACCTTGTTCTTGGTCAAATTGAACAACTGAATGAGAAACTCGAAAATTTGGCTGTCGCGGGTTGCGTAGAAAACGGGATCTAGAGTTTGAGCAAGGTTTAGGTGAATTGCGTATTCGTGCTCGTTCCCATTCCATTAATAATGCATGTGTACGGTGAATTTTTTCCAAACGTTGTTCTTCAATAGTTTGAGTATAATCAGCGCCCTAAGATAAAATTTAAATCATATTAATAAAAAAATAATAATTATTATTTTAATTTTCAAAATAAGAATATAGTAGATTGATTATCACTTACCATTTCTATTTTTTCATCTAACATTCTAAAGAAATTGAGTTGACTAGAAGATAATTGTCTATACATAGAATTATGTATAAGTACTCTATAAAAGTTAATGATGAATAAAGAAATAGTTGCTTACGGATTGACAAATAACGAAGTGGAAGACTGTGGACCTGACATACGTTGATGTAATGGACTCGAATCATCCATTTCAGACATGTCACATAAATTGTTTACAGACGGTGTACTTGTCAGCTGTATTTGTTCTTCAACATGATTTTCATAAGCACTACCCTCACTTTTTTCATCGTCTAAAAACAAATAATTATTAATAAGAAATTTTAATTTTAAATAAACTTTAAAATTGATTAAATAAATTATTATGATATAAATCATATAATTATATTATTTATCAATTTTTAAATATATTTATTGTATAGTACTATGTATTATGCACTTATTCAAAAGTCTTTATGTATATTTACTCTACTGGGGATACAAATGCCATTTTATCTGAAAAAATAATTAAGTTAAACTACTTTATCTCTATATACTGTATTATAAGAATAAATTATTCATTACAAAAACATTTTATGAATCTAAAATAAATAATTTTATCCATACTGTATAAGTGTAATGTGTACCTAGACTAATAAATATTTAAGGGCCGAACAGAGAATACATAGAAAATACCAACCTTCTTATAAAATAATTGATACTCTTGGACATTCAATTCTGTACTTTAGTGCAATTTTGAAACAAAAATAAAGCAGATAATAAGATTTATTTCATAGGGGTACTTTAAACATGTATGTATTACATCTTCCCATACAATTTATAATACTGATCTGAACAGCATAATACATGTATTTAATATTACATATACCTATATTCAAGTAAAATATCAACAAGTTTTCCGAATTCAAATTTAATACAATTAGAATGATTAAACACATAAAAATGTTTATTTGAGGGTAGTAAAAAGTGAAATATAGTAAATTACAAGTAAATATTAGTATACATTACCGGATTCTTTATGCTTGTTTTTTTTCTTTTTGGTCTTTCTGGAATATGAGATTCCGAAATGACTAGGACCACAGCCCATATTATAAAAACCAACAGCAATAACGTATCCTTCGCTTCACGGTCTGTACTGATTTGTTTTACCGTCTAACGAAGGCATGTTGTGTAACTGTTTGTTAAAAATATGGCTAGATATTAGATAAAAAAGCATCTTGCCGGCTGTGACAAAGTAACTACAGTCACTGTTGTTACATTTGAGGTTTGTTAAAAACTACAATTATAATACATTTTGAATGGTTAGCGGTGGTGGTGTCTTAATACAATTTTAGTATTTTTTTTTATATACAAATAAAATGTTCGAACACTCGAATAGGACACTTTGATCGGGTAATTAAGGAACAATATGACGAGAATATAGAGAGTAAATAGGTAATAATAATATTATGTTATTTTATATTTATATTTTATATTCGCTAAACGTTAGTAATTTTTATATAATATTAAAATTTTAATATCTTAAATCTCAAATCTCAATCGTGTTGTGGTGATTGTATTGATAATTTGATTTTGATAGTAAAAACTAAAAATATGAAAAAAGAAAAATATTATTAGACAACAAACTATTATTATCGTAAATGGTCACACTGTAACAGCTTCGAGTTTTAACTTAATAAACTTTTAACTTTTAAGTGACTACAACCACAGAATAAATGAAATTCTTTTTCTGTGCTACAACTACTTACAAAACAAATACAACATAATAGTTAATGAATATTATACATAATATTACGCTATATAAAATATTATGTTAAATGCTAAATCGTGTTTCGTGACTGCTAACTACTAAGTAGACACAATAAAGTCAATTCAGTGAATGAACAATAAATATTTTGTATAATATTAATAATATTATATTATTATGTATTTATGTACCTATAAAAAATATACCTTATGTAACTATAATACGATCCTACAAATTCGCATAAATCTCTTAGCAAATAATAGAGAATTAGCTTTGTTGAATTATACTATTAGGTATAGTTAGGTATAGACGTATAGTATCCAGCATATTTCGTAATTTAGTACTTTACTTACTTTACTTTAGATCATTATAATGGATGACGTGCATGTATTAAATCTCTTAAATTCAGAATTTAATAAATTATTGCATACCAAAAACAATTAGCTTATTCTATTAGCCTATACCTACTTAGAATTATATTATACAATTTTTTATTTTTATTTTATAATTATATTGTTATTATATTATTTATGACTTTACCTAATTAGTTATTTATATTTTTTTGATACAGAAAAACCTCGACTATCAGATAATACCTCTAAAATATAACTAGTATATAAGACGTTTAACAACAAACTCACCCCTTAGCATAGCGTGTACCTTTAAACAGATGTAAGTTGAAAACATTCCAACAAACGATATTTGTGTAATATATATTTAGAGATTTTACTGTGAGTCAGTAACACCAACATAGTAGGTGCAGCTTATTATATTTTTGTTTATGATCATTTTTTCCAAAAACATCGCATTTTCAACAATACCTAAATAATAAAATATGTTACATTAAATATTATTTATATTTATTATCATATTCATAATAAAAATGGTAATACATTGTCAAAGTGTAAACATTTTGCTACAAGTTTGTGGTAAAAATAGATTTAAAATTAATCTAAATAATTTGAAAATTTCATAGTTTTTAGTAAATATGACACAATAGGTATAAGAAACATCAAAAAAGTTTCAAATCCATTTAAATAATTTTTTTTGACACACAAGATAACCTGAATGATGTATAGATTTTACAATGTTGTGTATTTTTTTTTTTATCTCTGTACACGAGAACTTGTCGAAATAAAGCTTCAATTTCAAACTTTGGGGGTGGTTTCCGATGGAAAATTGAATCTAGTTGGTGCATTGGGGAGGTAATTTCACAATAGTTTAAAGTTTTCAAAAGCTCCGGGCAAAACCAAAAAAAAAAAATTAAGGAAAAACGGGAATTTTTACGCAAAACCAGTTTTTGACCAAATCGATTTTTTTATATGGTTGTAATTCAAAAACTAATCACTATAAATATTTGAAATTTTCACCAAATGTTTATGTCATTGTTATCTATATACAGTAAAGTTTTCAAAAATTTTTGACTTTTTTTGAGTTATTTATAGACCATAAAAATTTTCGATTTTTTTAAGAAATTTTTTTTGATATGTCGATAAAAAATTTTGGATGACCAAAAAGTTTTGAAAATTTAATACAAGGTTCTTTATGAGTTGTTCTAATTGCTAGTCACAATTTTTTTTTATAAGCGTTTATAGTTCAAATTTTTACAAAATCTGTCGAAAACGCGAAAATTTGCAAGTAATTTTGAAGTTGAAAAATCATAAAATTTTTTATTTTTATAACTAAGGATTAAAAATACAACACTAAGTTTTCCATAAGTTTTCCTTCAAGTATCTATAGAGAAAACTCGTTGCATCATTATAGGAAAAATTTTAAGTGCGTTTGAATTATAAATTTTTACGAAATAGCGTAACGATAAC
>VUJU01002333.1:21400-38701 GCA_009835225.1 Aphis craccivora
GTACCTGAATATTTCAGATTTTTTTTTAACTATAAACATGTCTCTCTCGAAAAAAGATACTACCGAAAAATGTATACTAATTGTAAAAAATTATCCAATAATGTACGACATGACCTTACCAGAGTTTAAGGATGTAAGGAAAAAAGATCATATCTAGGATAATATTATAAGCCAAGAAATGAATTGCAAAAAAGGTAATTTTTAATTTATCGTAATAAATAAATAAATTATAGCTAATAATAACATTTAATTTTTGTTTGTATTATATTATTGTTTTCAATTTATCAAATTATTATAATATTAAAACTAAATTATAATACAAAAAGTAATAAGATAATATAGGTACCTACTATAAGTTAAAATAATTCAACATTATTAATTACTTAGTTAAAAAAATTAACAAACTGTTCACGTACTTGCAATGCTTCATTTGTTCCTTAAAGGTTAGGTTAAAACTTAGGCTAACCTTCATTTGTTAACATCAACTTCCTCTAAAGCTCTAATTACCCATTGATCCTCATCTAGCTCTATATTTTTAATGTCACAATTCTTTACACGTAAATAATTGTGCAAAATGCAGGTTACTAGTATAACTTTAATAGTCGTTTCCTCTTTAAGTTCGATAGGTCCTTTGTAAACTCGCCATTTTTTCGATAATATGCCAAATGTGTTTTCAACTACTCGTCTCGCTCTACATAATCTATAATTATAAGTATCCAATCTCGTATTACTTCTGGATTGCCTACGTAAAAATGGTTTCATTTAATATGTTTTTAATGCAAATGCTTCATCACCGGTTAGAATCATGGGTGTGTCTTCTATTTGTCTAGGTAATGGTACAGGTTTTGAACATTTAATATCCCGGCTTCCAGACGCTTACCCATTACAGATTCTTCTAAAATTCCACCATCTGAATTTCGGCCGTAACCTCCAACATCGACACAAATAAATTTGTAGTCTAGATCAACTATTGCCATTATTTTTAATTAATATACATTGCAGATATCGATAATTTTTACAGAAAAATTAATTAAGTTGTAGGTATATAAATAATTTAATAAATATTATTTTATGTTTTCCATATACCTGCTCAAATGAAATAAAATAAAACTGATATAACTGATAGGTATATAGTATAGGTATAGTTGAGTAAAAGCAATAACATTTAATATATTTATCGTAGTTATATAAAATCTTAATGGATTAATCAAGTATGTGTTATTTGTATTATAGTAATAACAATAATATCAATTGAATAAAAATGTCTATATCTTAGAGAAAAATTGCTTAAAAATATTATTTTACTACTTATAGCCCAGCGGTTCCCAAACTGTGCGGCGCGCCTCCCTTCGGAGGCGCGAGCACTTGACAGGGGAGGTGTGAGCCGTGTTATTTTGTCATAATAATAAAAATATTTGTATATTTAAATGCTATAACTTTGTTATTTATTTATTTACGGGAGGTGCATTTTTTTTTTTTAATTTTAGGGTGGCGTAAACTAAAAAAGTTAGGGAACCGCTGTTATAGCCTATAGGTACGTAATAATGACATTTGGTCCAGCTAATACAGAATGTTTATTTTAACTGTAAACAGTTATAATATCTTTATATCTAAAAGTATTATGGTTTTTTAAAAGTCTTTTTATTTTCATTAACTTAAGTCATTATTACTAAACAAAATTAAACAAAATTAAACATTTTGGACATGGTGCCAAGAAATGGCTTCTTGACTTCTTTAACGAAATAGTAAACACTTAACAAATCCCCAAAATATGAAGGAAAGCAAAAATTATTGCACTCTTAAAACCCGGGAAGGACCCTGACGACCCCAAAAGCTACCGCCCATTTATGCCATTTATTTAAATTATTTGAAAGATTAATCCTAAATAGATTAGGCTCTATGATCGACAACAAACTCATTAAGGAACAAGCGTGCTTCAGGCCTGGGAAATCATGCACAGGCCAAATTCTCAATTTAACACAATTTATTTAAACGAAGAAAAAAAGATCACCGGTATAACCTTCATAGACCTCACAGCGGCTTATAATACTATAAAGCATAAACCATAATTTACTATTGGAGAAACTGTACAAACTCACTAAAGACTATAAACTAATAAAAGTTGTTGAGACACTACTCTGTAACCGACGGCTTTTTGTAATCCTGGAGGGTAAAAAGAGTAGAAGGAGAACCCAGAGGAATAAGCTCCCCCAGGGCAGTGTCTTGGCTCCGATACTATACAACGTCTATACAAACGATCAACCTATCCTAATACAACCAGGTGAAAAATGTTTTATATTCGCAGATGACGTGGCTCTGGCAATGAAAGGTAATAACTTTGAGGAAGTAGAGAGTAAGATGAATATTTCACTTCAATCCATGCTAGTTTATTACCTGAAAAACCACCTCAAACCTAACACAGATAAAACCCAGACATGTGCCTTCCATCTACGTAATAGACAAGCAAAGCGGAAACTTAAGATCATATGGCGAGGAAAATATTTTGAGCACACTACTTTCCCTAAATACCTAGGGGTAACACTAGATCGTTCGTTAACGTTTAAACAACACTGTGAAAACACGAGACAAAAGATAAATGCGAGAAACTCCCTGATTAGAGAACTAACTGGATCAACCTGGGGTGCTAATCCTCATACTCTGAGAGTCTCTGCCTTATCACTGTGTTTCTCAGTGGGAGAATTCGCCAGTCCTGCTTGGAGCAGATCTACACATGTAAAGCAAGTGGACGTCGCATTAAACGAATCATGCCGCCTCATAACAGTCTGCTTAAAGAATACACCACTCGGAAAGGTCTTTCCCCTATCAGGTATTGCCCCTCCTGTCATCCGTCGTGGAGTCAAAGCTGACTGGGAAAGAACCAAAAAAACAAACACAATAAGTTACATCCGATGTTTAGAATAAGTATGTTTAAACCGCTCGCCTGAAATCAAGGAAGAGTCTCCTAAAGTCCTCACAAATACTGGAAAGAAATCAGGACGAAGAAAGGATTGACAGATGGAAACTCTCCCTAGACACGGAGGCTAAGAACTGGATGGTACCGGCCGAACACCTACTTCCAGGGAACAATTTAGAGTGGTCAGTGTGGAGAACAATAAATGGATTAAGAGTAGGGATTGGGCGATCCAAAGAAAATCAGGCAAAATGAGGCTTTATTCCTGATGAAGACAGATATTGTGATTGTTGACAGACTCACACCATGGCTAACCTAATGAACTGCCCAAGTTGCTCAACTTCCTGCACAATGGACGACATCATGTCAGCGACTGAGGAAGGAATAGAAGTTGCCAAGTTTTGGCAAGAAAGAATTTGAAACACAACTCCCAATATCATTATATTACGCTACCAAATTAGACTGACACAAAATTGACTATTTATTTATTTTTCATTTTTATTTTTTTTTATTATTTTTATTTATTTATTTATCTATTCATGTTTATTTATTTGTGTTATCAACTCATTCTTGTTAATGTTAATTTTAATTTTACTTTTACTATTTATATACAAGGTTGCTTGACACGAGATAATAATAAAACTAAACAAAATGTATGAAAAACGTATACCATTAATTATGCTAGTTGATCTTTATTTTGTCATTACTATCTTTAATAATCAACTATCAACATATTATAATATACCTATGTTAGGATATACAAATATAATATAGGATATATAAAATAGTTCGTTCAAACTCCAAAAGATTTTTGTAGTTTGGGATTTTACAAACGAGATTTGGTAAATTTTAGGATAAACCAGCACCGTTGGTAAAAGTCTGAAATTTTTATCTATTATGTAATAATTTTAGATTCTGAACAAAGTGATGAATGTATTGACTTTACAATGATGTGTGTTTTTTTTGTCTGTGTGCAGCATAACTAGTCGAAATAATGCTCCAATTTTAAACTTTGAGGGTGGTTTCCGATGGCAAAGTGAATATCCTTGGTGCATTAAAGTGGTCAAAAATAAACATTTTCCAACAGTTTTCAAAAAAATCGAGAAAAACAAAAAAAGTGACGAAAAAACGGGAATTTTTACGCAAAACCAGTTTTGGATCAAATCGATTTTTTATATGGATGTAATAAATTCAAAAACTAATCACTATAAACACTTGAAATGTTCACCAAATGTTTATGTTACTGTTATCTATATACAGATAAACTTTCAAAATATTTTGACTCTTTTTGAGTTACCTATTTATAGACCATAGACATTTTTGATTTTTTTGAGAAATTTTTTTTGGTGTCGATAAAACAATTTCGGATGACCAAAAAGTTTTGAAAATTTAATACAAGGTTCCTTATGAGTTGTTCTAATTGCTAGTCACAATTTTTTTTTATAAGCGTTTATAGTTCAAATTTTTACAAAATCTGTCAAAAACGCGAAAATTTGCAAGTAATTTTGAAGTTGAAAAATCATAAAATTTTTATTTTTATAATTAAGGATTAAAAATACAACACTAAGATTTCCATAAGTTTTCATTCAAGTATTTATAGAGAAAACTCGTAGCATCATTATAGGAAAAATTTTAAGGGCGTTAGAATTTTAAATTTTTACGAAATAGCGTAACGATAACTGTAAGTATTTAACTACTGATAACGATTTATCCCAAACGGTTTTAAATATTTGTTATTATTTAAAAACTGTAAGTCGTAGATACTTGAAAATTTTACCAGTTATTTAGATTGGCGTTTTCTTTACGTGATTTAATTTTCAAAATATATTGACTTTTTTGCGCTATTTATAAACAGCTAAAATTTTTAATTTTTCTGAAAAATATGTTTTGAAGTGTCGATAAAACTTTTTTGGCCCTATCAAAATACTTGAAAATTTAATACAATGTTTCTTATAAGATATTCCTATAGTGATTAAAAAATTATAAGAATACATGGGCACAATTTTTTTTTATTAGCATTTGAAGTTCAAATATTGACGAAAATTCGTTAAAAGCATGAATATTTGCAAATTATTTTGTAGGTACCTATAATTCATAAAAATGTTTGTATAAGTAGCTAAAAGTTGAAAATTCAATACGAGATTTTCCATAAGTTTAGTTTATAATTATTATAAATGAACTTAAATTTTGGTGTATTCAGGCCATTAAAACATAAACCACCTTTTTCACCAACCACTGGAAATTATATCCTAGGTTGACAAATCATCTTCGTTCTGAATCGTTTTTCGCATACAATGATAACTTTCATTGGATTCAAATTTAACACTCCTTTAATGTATAATAGTGATCTACACAGCACCTAATATACAGCAGAGCGATACCCACTTGCCCCCCTTTTTCCTTTGTTTTATACTCTTGTATATAAAAATTTATGGTTAAATAAAATATAATTATTTAAGTATATTATTAAGTACCTGGTACCTACTGAATTAGTACAATAGTATACCATCAGATAAGTACTTACTACTTACACACATTTATATTATTTTATTGCGATCGACTTTGAGAATTTAAATAGGTAATTTTAAATTTTGATTTTAAGAAATACATATCATGATTATGGAAGATCTTGATACGTGTACCAACTGATATAATCAATTAGTTAACTAAAATTTCACCTATTTATATGTGCTATATGTGATAAATTTTATTTTTAATTTAGTGTATGATATTAAATTTATGATATATTTTATGATAGGTATACAATAGGTTTAACGGTTAGACCTTTTTTGAGCATACCTACCTACTGTGATTTTTGACATGGCAAAATAATCACATAATTTTAAATAAATATTAATTATTGTCTTCATGTTAACAGATACGTAGCTAATATAGTGACTAATTTTACTTAAATAATAATATTATTTAATTATATTAATTTTATACACAAGTATAAAACAAAGGAAAAAAAAATCACATAATTGGTAAAGATTTCGGACTTTTACCAACGATGGTTGTTTATCCTAAGATTTACCGAATCTCGTTTGTAATAGTCCGAATTACAAAAATCATTCGAGGTTTGACCAAACTATTTTGTATATCCTAGCTCCTATAGGTTTTACCGGTATTCGTACCTTTACTGTAACATATAAGTACATTGCAAGCAGATAATTTTTCTTTGAATTTATATGAAACCTAAGGTATAAAAATTAAACCTCCAATGAGTTTTCAATTAAAGTTACTAATACAGTAGTACCTACCTATTTGATAAATTGAGGAAACTTTATTAATAACTGATAGGAAGACATTCCGAACTAGACCTTACAAGCAAACGTCTATTGTATGTAGCGATAATTAAGCCAAATGGATCTATAGAATACAATGTGGGTTTGTGTCAGTAAAATGTAATGTTGTATTATTCAACGCTACCAAAATATTGCTCTCCCTACTATCGTAGCAACATGCCATTACGATAGTAACGTCATTATCCACTGGGATTTGATGATAACTCTCGTCCAGGAAGAGATTACTAAATTTTCTTGAAAACACGAGATAAGGCTAGATTAACACACCAATATTAAGCAACAATTAACGTACTTACTTGATAACTCTCAAAACATAATGTGTCTCAAATTCCGAAAATCATATGACTTGTATAAAATATTAGACCAAGACCGATGTTTCTCCATTGGGAATGAGGTAACCCTGTAAACATATTTTTGTATTTATTTACTAAAATATTTATTCAATATGATTAATCTTTTAAATACCTACATTATCAAAGATTATTGAAAACTGGATAATATGGGGCTCACTATGTTTTTCAAACTTTACTTCACAGTTTCATAAGCAGACATCTCAAATTTCTCCATTAAATCTAACGTTTACCGATATTAAATTTTCCAATTGATATCACATGATTTAACGTCGAAAAGAGTCAAATTATGTTGAAAATTATACCATGTATTTATTGTATGTAAAACGATTATACAAACATTTGAAAGAAATTTTAAGTATTTACAAATTACAGTTCTCCATTTTTGAAATACAACAGTTTTGTATAAAAATGCAGGATTTTTCTTATATTTTTTAAAAGCGTTGATACTTATTATTACTTTGTCTATAGTATATCATTTTTTTTTACTTGTACCAGTTGTACTTAAATTGACAAATTGTTTGTTTACAACTAATAACTATTAAATTTCATTCCCAATTTAGACAAATACTATAACTTGTAGTACCTAAAGAAAAAAGTAACAGGTATACGATTTATCTAAAAAATGTTGATAAGAATAATAAGATATACAGTACCTATTAATAATTGTATACATAAAGTAGCAGTTATAAAATAGCTGATATATTCATAATTTAATTGAGTATAATCAAATAAGTATAATTAATTAGGTAAGTTACAATTTTTGTCGGTGATAATTCGATTGCGTTTTAAGTTATTATACATTTCTATATGCCTATTTTTTATATGTGCAATGTTAATGAGACACAATTTGCAAGTGCACTTTGTAAGTTTTTTTGAATTTTAACAATATTTTGCTATAATTTATTATGTACCTAAATGACAAAAATATAAAACGAGTTTTACGTTTGATTGATTTAAACGTTGCAGGTACTAACATTCGAATATGCAATCAAGTTGTGCATTTGTGCACAAACGATTAGAAAGAACGACAAAATGTACGGAAATAATTATCACCCCCGAAAATATGTAGCAGCTAGAATTAGCTAGGTTAGCTATAGCTGCTAGATTCACTTGTTTCCAAAAAAAAATATTGAAGTTTAAAATCGAAGTATTTTTTTATTATATAAATTATGTAGGGTGGATGGTATTGCAATTGGTAGCGGTATTACAGCATTAAATACGGTGTCAGTATTATATGGCTTGATACCGAAAAAACCGCTGCTATAAAAGTGTCAAATAGTTAAGGGAGAGTGGTCCACGTTGAGACAAAAATTGTGTTATTGTATCTCATTAAAAATAGGTGAGTGGTAGATACTTTTTAACTGTACTAAACGAATCAGTAAGTAGTAGGGCTTATTATAGCGTATTAAATTATTATTAAAAACTATTTTAACGACTCAAAAAAATAAACATGAAAAAATGAATTTAACTTTCTTGAATTCGGCTTTTACCTCCCAAGCTGCATCCGTAGATGCATCCCAAGATGCAAATAAAGTACATAGGTAAAGGTATACTATACATTATATACATGCAGTATTATATACCATATGAACAATTTATATGAATAATTAAAAAACAAAAAAATAGCTACAGGTTATCTTCATCTTTTAATTTATATTAATATTCAATCTTACTTTGATCTTAACTAAATTCAAATTATAAATATATGCACTTGAAAAAACGACGTTACTAACATTTTAACGCAATATGTCTCACGGTAGACCAAAAATATTGTCTCATTGAAGACCATTTCATTTTTTTACATTCTTATGATAACCACATACAGTAACGTAAACATAGTGAATTGTTTAATGGATATTTAAAAAAAAGACAACTTACCGATTTAAAATATGTCATTTGTTTGTACATCTAAAATAACTTATAATATAATTAATATAAACAACAAAAACAAAAATGCATGAACAATTTACTTCATGTTATCAAAAATCGATTTTTATCGTTATTTTGAACTGTTATTATCGGAGGCCAACGAAAACACATTTATTCGGTGGAGGTAATAATTTAGAAACTAACATCTAAATATCAACCTTTAACCACAACAATATTATTTCACTTGTCTCATTGATGAACACGTCTTCCCTATATTTTAAATAAGAAATTATATAAGTTATGTTTCCAACAAGTTAACAAAGAGGTCATAGAATGGTACGAATTTGTCTTATAAAATTAAAAGATCTTATCTAATACATTTTTATTTTGTTATTCATACTAACTACTACTACAAACTTGTGTAAGATTATTTATTAGG
The DNA here is from genome assembly GCA_009835225.1 of Aphis craccivora. Classification (NCBI taxonomy): domain Eukaryota; kingdom Metazoa; phylum Arthropoda; class Insecta; order Hemiptera; family Aphididae; genus Aphis; species Aphis craccivora. Next base: position 30,278 of record VUJU01002333.1, read on the forward strand.
TATTAATTGCTTTATTAATATGTATCTATTTTAAGATTTTAAATTGTAATGTGTATTTAATATGTGTTTGTTTTTATACCATACTTACAAAATACCTACCCATGTGGTCTGGGGCTAGAATAGGACCACAGTAACTCCTGTTTATCGTAAAAGGCGATTAAAAGGAGGTAGCGGAGGGAAGCAGTAACCGCTACTGCCTACTACCGACCATTGACGATTTTCGCAGTGGATCTAACGACAATGGAAGGATTTGGTGAAGGCAGCTTGAGTATAGCTTAAGTACTGGCTCACCAACTGCGATGCAGAAAACAAGAGGAAACTACTGCATTATACATCCTGAGGATAATGACATGATGGATACAGTAGAATTAAAAAAATCCGGAGGTAAAATAGTCCCTCATTCAAATCTCCGGGCGGGGACTAATGCTACTAAGTATTAATTAAAGGAGAAGAACAAATTAAAGGAGAAGAACAAATTAAGGAAAAGAAGAATACGAACATGGAATGTAAGGTCTTTAGGGATCTGTGGTAAATTAGAGAACCTCAAAATTGAAATGGAACGACTTAAAATAGATATAATAGGAATAAGTGAACTAAAATGGACAGGTAAAGGAGATTTCTGGTCGGAAGGTTACAGAATTATATTCAGCGGAGATGAACCACAGAGTAACAGAAGTGGGTTTCATACTGAACAAAGAAATAAGAAAAAAAGTAGTAAAAGTTGTTCAATATAATTAAAATAGAAACTAAACCTGTTGATACATTTATTTTACAAGTATACATGCCAACCTCAACTCACAAAGACGAAGAAATAGAAGAAATTTATGAACAAATAAATGAGGTGATAGAAATGACAAACAAAAAGTCAAATTTGATTGTTTTAGGAGACTGGAATGCTATAGTAGGGGAGTCAAAAGAACATGGAGTTACAGGCACGTTTGGTCTAGGCAAAAGAAACGAAAGGGGACATATGCTAATTGAGTTCTGCAAAGAAAGAACTCTAGTCATTACGAATACAATGTTCCCACAACCAATAAGGAGAAGATATATATGGACCATGTCGGGAGGAAGAGCAAGATATCAAATAGATTATATATTAGTAAGAAATAGATATAAAAACCAAGTGAAAAAATGTAAAATTTACCGCGAACATTAACAGTGATCACAATCTAGTGATAATGGAAACACATTTAAGCCTAAAAAGAAAGGAATCCAACGAAAGTACAAAAAGAAAATGGTGCATGGATAAACTAAATAATGAAGAAATAAGAAGTGATTTCAATGAAGAATTAAATAATCTATTACAGGAAGCAAATAGCAATAGAACTAGGATAATGACAAAGTCGAATTGGAAAAATTAAGGCATACGATAACAAAAGCAGCGGAAAAACATCTCAAATTCACTAAAGAAATGCATACAAAACCATGGATAAACAACGAAATTATAGATCTCATTGAAAAACGAAGAAAATACAAAAACACGGTTAGTGAAGAGGGAATGTCAGAATATAAAAAGTATAAAAACTTGGTCAATAGAGAAGCAAAGAAAGCCAAAGAGGAATGGTTAAACAATACATGCAAAGACATTGATTCCTGTCTAACAAAAGGCTTGAGAGATAAAGCGTACAAGAACATTAAACGATTTTTTAGAGAATACAAAGATAAAGCCACTATACTTAGAGGAATAGACGGTAAAATAATCACTGAAGGGAAAAAAAAGTTAGAAGAATATACATGCGGGACAATGGGCCATAGAAAAAGAAGATGCAGGGCAGTAAAATATAGGAAACCCATTTTGAAAGAAGAATTTGAAACAGCACTAAATGAGTTGAAACACAACAAAGCTACAGGCATAGACAATATAAGTGGAGAAATGTTAAAAGCATTGGAAGGCCAAGGAAAGGAGATATTATTTAAAATAATATAATATATGATGTACCTATATGAAAAAGGGCTAGTTCCCAAAGATTTCGAGAAGTGCCTAATGATACCATTACCGAAAAAAAAGAAATCAGAAAAATGTGAAGATCATAGAACCATAAGTCTAATACACATGCATCGAAAATATTAACAAAAATAATTCACAAAAGAATCTAGAGGAAGATCAATTTGGTTTTAGGAGGAATAGGGGAACCAGGGAGGCTATACTATGCTTAAGGATGATCATGAAAAATATGTATAGAGTAAACAAGCCTATGTATATAGCGTTCATTGACTTAGAAAAAGCTTTCGACAACGTCAATTGGGAAATATTATTCGATATTATGAAAACCATAAATATTGATATTAAAGACAGAAGAATTATTCATAAGTTGAATTTAAATAAAAAGGTTGTAATAACAGATAAAAGAAGCAAATCATGGGAAGAAGCAAACATTGAAAAAGGAGTTAGACAAGGGTGTAACTTATCACCAACACTATTTAATCAATACATTGAAAATACTCTAAAACAATTAAGAGAAGATGAAATTGGAGTAATTAAAATTAATGGTATGCTAGTACAAATGTTGCGCTTTGCAGACGACATAGCATTCATTGCGGAAAGTGAAGAAGTTTTAGGCAACATGTTAACAAAAATGAATGATAGCTGTAAAGAATACAAAATGAAAATAAATAAGAGCAAGACAAAAATATCAATATGCAGCAAGCAGGAATTGCTTTCGAACATAACGATTGAAAATGAGAAGCTGGAAACTGTTCAATGTTTCACATATTTAGGAAGCAAAATAACACATGATGAAAGAAGCGAAATGGACATAAAGAGTAAAATAGCACAAGCAAAACAGGAATTTTACAAAAAGAAGCCTATTAACGGCAAATGCTGTTAGCTTAAACACCAGGAAAAATCTTATAAAGAGTGTTGTATGGAGTATAACCCTCTATGGGGCAGAAACATGGACAATACTAAAAGCGGAAAGAAAAAAGATTGAAGCATTTGAAACATGGTGTTGGAAAAGAGCATTGAAAATTTCTTGGACAGAGAAAGTTAGAAATGAAAAAGTATACCTAAGAATGAACGAACAAAAAGCAATATAGAAGACAATCAAAGAAAGGAGGAAATATGGATCGGACATATTATGAGAAATACTAAATGGATAACGACAATAATAGAAGGAAAAATAGGAAGAGGTAGACCAAGAACACCATTTATGAAACAGATCATAGACGATATAGGGAAAACCAACTAGAAACTAAGAACTAAAAGTAGCTGTAATGGATAGGGATAAGTGGAGAGCCATCAAAGTCATTTAACCAATCTAAGGATTGAAAAAAAAAAAACTTACAAAATAAATAAATAAACCTATATTGTATTAAATTAAAAATTGAAAAATAATATGTCTTATTACTATAGAAAATAATAAATTTAAAACATACAATTTATAAAGGATGTTTAATTTTTTTTTTTTTTAAATAAGAAGATTAGCATGAGGAAATTATGAAAATTTAACACTTGTTGAACATAAATTTTCAAGAGTAGAGTCTCGATACTGTTATCTTAAAGATTTTCTAAGACCCGTGATAATATAATAGGTATATCGTATAGTATCAATAAGGGTTAATAAATGTTTGACGGGGTTCTATACATATTCCGCTCATACATAAATTATTAGATGAATTGCCACAAATAAAAAAGTTTTCTTCAATTTGATATATTACTTATTAGTATGTCTAAATCTATAAATGTGTGTTGTGCTGCATAATTAGTAACAGTGGTACAAAATATTTATGAATAAGAGCTTTAAAAAATTAAAGTGTAATTTTATTTTTGTATTGGTATACCGATAATAATAATTTGATATTTTGATGTTAGTACAGCGCAAGGCATGCCCAGAGAGAGCGTAAGGGTTATTGGATCAAGAAAATGTATTATAAATAATATTTATAGTATTTTATATTATACGTCGTTATTATTCAATATTCATAATAGTTGTTATTGAATATTGATTAAATTATATTCGCGCTCTTGCCATATCTCGACCATCAATGCACCGTATCAGTGTGATTACTAGCTAGATGTTCAGATAGAATATTAATTGTTTCAAATTTTATATTATTGTACTATTTGTACTGATATCACACAGCCATCCATTTATTTTATAGAAAATCGTTGACTATAGTGAATATCATAGATATATTAATATTTAGCAGGGGCGGGACCAGAAATTTATCAAAAGGGGGTAATTTAATACGTAACGCTGAATATAACTATTATTTCTCACAAGTCACAATGTAATAAATTTGTATATAATAAGCTCAAGGGAGGGGTAATTACCCTATTACCCCCCCCCCCCTTGGATCCGACACTGATATTTAGTTAGGTAATATGTATTGTAATATTTTGTTCATAAGATAATAATATTATATTATAAGCATATTTAAAATTCAAACATTATTTTTAATTTTTTTTTTTTTTATAACTATTCATTATGACACATAATTAACTTTAGTGATTTATTATTATTATTTATGGTATATTTTACTTAAAGCTATTAGATTCAATTTTATAAAATTATAATCAATTAAACTAACATAGAATCTATTAGTTTAATATAATTTTTTTATTTTATTACTAGTGTCTACTGTCTAGTCCTCTAGGGGACCTACAATAATAGTGTTAATCCGGGCCTTCTTTAAACCTCCTTCCTAATTCAAAATTTTAAGAACGCCATTCATATAGCGTAGCAGTACTAAGCACTAATGTTTTTAGAAATATGTAATGACATACTTTATGTGCAATAATTTACATGGGTATGGATATTCTATAATAGTGTAATATTATATTATAAAAGTTTGAACATGCAGCCATTCAGGTAAATAAAGAGTATAGGTATAGCCAGTAGAAGTTAATATAATGTATAGTTATTAAGTTATCTAACCAACGCATATTAAACTAATCAATGTCAATTGTCGTTGATTTAGTTCGAATAGGGAGACTAAACAGAAACTCATACAAATAAAATTCGTTTACGGAAATGTCCATTTTAATATGAGTGCGTATGATTTTAAAAATTCGTATTCTCAATTTTTTCTGTACACAAATCTATTCGATTATGTGAAATTTTTTCTAGGACTACAATAATTTAAAATTCATAATTCATTAGGTACATGAAAAGAAAGATAAAAATCGGTAAAGCCATAGTAAACTAACCTAACCTAACTAGTTGGTACAATACAACTATTATACATAGGTTAAGTATAACCTAACCTAACCTAAGTAATATCTATAACTCTTTTTATTAAAACGTTCAATTTAATTTGTAAAAAGGCAATTTTCAAGTAAATAAAACAAACCAATGTAATTATAATATTATATAGACAGATTTTTCAAATCATACATAACACTACATGAACTAAACCACAAATTAATTATTTCATTTTTTCGTACTGCTTTTAAATTTTTAATACATTTAACTTCAATCAGTGCAATATTTATTTTCTCTCTCAGACCTACGTGTAACACAAATAAAACTTTTTTTTTTAACTTAAAATCGTTTTTATGATTTTTGAGTAATCTTAGTGTAAAAACAGCTATTACAAAAACTATAGAGGATGACATTTTGGAGGGTATTGTAGGTATTGTGTATTTGATTTTGTAATCAACTATCAAAAAAAAAAAAAAAAAATGTTATTTAAATAATGGTTAAATTGTTTTGAGATAATATTTAGAAAAATCGATATGTCATACTCTCAAAAATATTTTTCTTTATCATTTTTGTAATGGTTGATTTCATCTTTTTTAAAGTATACTATTACTTAATTTATTTCTTTTCATACAAATTAGATAATGTTCAAATATCTATATTTAGACGAATTAAAGTTTTCAAAGAAATCATTCTCTTAACAATTTACCTACATTAAAAATTCGTTCGATTTCGGACGCATTAATTCTAAATGATATAATAAAAATAAGTATTTGAAAATATTTTCTTTCAGAGTATTATTAAAAATTCCAGACTCCTTCTCCCAAAGATATGGGTGGATATGCTTGGTTAATCAATGTCTTTATGCACTTTGTGATTTATTCTTTTAAAATTAATAAGTAGTAATAAAATAAATAAAATTTCCATTACATTCATGTTATTACAATGAAAATGACCAAATAGATTCTTTAGTGCAGATTGTAGTAAGTTGTATGATATGACTTTGAATACAATTTTTCATAGTTATAATAGGTTAACGAATAATTATTTAATATTGAAACCATTACAAATAATTATATAAACGTGTGACATTTGATATTTTATTTTAAGGTTCTCAATTTCATTTATAGAGCTAAATTGTCTTACTCATATTTCATAGATCTTTTTTATTTTAACGATCGTTGTTGTTAGACAATTAATAATTATCAACAAATATATTATTATAATGTATTTACATAGTTAAAAGTAGAGAGCCTGTATAAAAATTATAATATATAATTATTATAAAGGCTCTCTAGTTAAAACCTTATACCATAAACGGCATAAACTAGGGGAGAGATGGGACACCAATAAATCTCCTCAAGAAATGGATTCATTGATTAAATATTATGATAAATATGTTCAAACCAAGGTGTATATATATATATCATATTATATCATATAAAATACATATATTATATATATATATCCGCCTTGGTTCAAACATATCTGGTAACTATGTATGATAAGGCGTGGTATCAGTTTTTTGTTAATTACCATACTTAGATCCATGAAGACTATTAAGGTTGGTTTCCACTGGACCATTCCCGTGTACGTGCACGTTTATCAACACGCACGTATGTACGCTTGGACATTCACGTCCTTCATGAAAAATACTCTAGTAAGCACGGTAATTGGTAAGCACTTAATTTTAGAGGTAAATTAACTTACTATAATTTGGCTCGACTCTATAGTGTAAATACACTTTAATTAACTTTTAAAACAATATAATTTAATATTATAATAACATAACACATTTTTAAGATTTTAAAATTGGTTACTGCTGCTATCGCTCAAGTTATACCGTTAAACACACGGAAATAGTTGAATTGGATCCGACTTCATGGTATCGTGGTTATACGTGTGGTAAGAACGTATAAACTTTCTGGTATACCACAAGCTTACCATGTATACCAACCAATCACAGAGAAGTATTTTTTTATACACGTATGCAGTGAAAACCGCCTTTAGACTATAATATTCTAGACTTCATGCTTAGATCATGTACTATGGATGGACCCACTGCGTATTAGATTAATACAAAAAAATGTTGCCGATATCAGCGACGAGTCTTTGAATGAGGTGTTCGATATGCGCATGCGCATGTATACTCGTGTTTATATCGTGGTTATCACTCATGAGCTTCCAAGGAGAATACAGTTTTTTGAATAAATATGCGACGAGTATACATACGCATGCGTATATCGAAATACAATACAACGAATACAACAATACAACAATAGGTACAAATAAAAAAAATGATGGAAAAACGAGAATTTTTACGCAAAACCAGTTTACGACCAAATTGATTTTTTTATATGATTGTAATTCAAAAACTAATCATTGTAAATACTTGAAATTTTCACCAAATATTTATGTCAGTGTTATCTATATACAGTTAAATTTTGACTTTTTTTGAGTTATTTATAGACCACAGAAATTTTCGATTTTTTTTCAGAATTTTTTTTTAAAAGGTCGATAAAAAAATTTTGGATTACCAAAAAGTTTTGAAAATTTAATACAAGATTCCTTATGAGTTGTTCTTATTGTAGCTAAAAAAAATCGTTTATAAACGTTAGTCATCTTTTTTTTTTATAAGCGTTTATAGTTCAAATGTTTACGAAATCTGTCGAAAACGCGAAAATTTGCAAGTAATTTTGAAGTTAAAAAATCATAAAAATTGTTGTGTTTATAACTAAGGATTAAAAATACAACACTAAGTTTTCCATAGGTTTTTCTTCAAGTATCTATAGAGAAAACTGGAAGAATCATTATAGGAAAAATTTTAAGTGCGTTTGAATTTAAAATTTGTAGGAAATAGCGTAACGTCACGATTTATCCTCAAACGATTTTAAATATTTGTTACTATTCATAAAGTATAAGTCATAGATACTTGAAAAATTTACCAGTTATTTAGATTGGCGTTTTCTTTTCATGATTTCATTTTCAAAATATTTTGACTTTTTCGCGCTATTTATAGACAGCTGGAATTTTCAATTTTTCTGAAAATTGTTTTTTTAAGTGTCGATAACATTTTTTTGGCCCAATCTAAATACTTGAAAATTTAATACAAAGTTCCTCATAAGTTATTCTTATAGTGATTAAAAAATTATAAGAATACATAGGCACAATTTTTTTAAATTAGCATTTGAAGTTCAAATATTGACGAAAATTTGTCAAATTCTGAATATTTGCAAATTTTTTTGTAGGTATAATTCATAAAAATGTTTGTATGAGTAGCTAA